>PVKA01001795.1:0-34638 GCA_004027165.1 Ctenomys sociabilis
CTGGTCCCAGATTTTTTTTTTTTTTTTGTGGAACCAGGGATTGAACTTAGGCCCTTGTACTTGCCAGGGAAGTGCTTATTCTACTGAGCCATCTCCCTGGCCGATTATTTTTAAAAATAAGATCAGGGTGATGGACATAGCTCAGTGGTAGAATGCTTATCTAGCATATATGAAGCCCTGGGTTCAAGCCCCAGAACTACCACCACCACCATCACCCATGACAAAAAGAAATATAAGAGAAATAAATAGGTGGTTTAAAGGTGCTTTTCCTCAGTTTCCCCATTCTTCCTTCTATTCTGGGTCACTATCCTTGTTCCCCTCCTATTCTGGCATCTGCTTCTTCTGTCTCCTCCTTCCCCACTCACTGTCTAGGAGCTGGACTTGCCCCTCTATCCCTCCTCTTCCAGTTGATCCTTCCTGAGACATCAGTTCCCAAGGTGACAGCCTAATGGGTACCTTATGACCTCTAATCCAGTGTATCTACATCTTTCCCTAGAAGCCCATCTTTGCTCCTCTTCCTCCACACCCTTAACACTAGCTTTTCCACATGTACCTCCTGAGGTCCAGATCCCCCTCCTTTCCCTGCTCCTTTCTCCAGCCCATAGTTCTGCTTTTCTAGCCCTTTGGATCTATTCCCATGCCACTCCCATTGGGAACTGTAATTGGCTGCACCTGGCCACTCTCCTCTGTCACACCCGCCACCTGGGACCATTCTAAACTGCATAGCAGACCACATTGCTTCCCAGGAAACCTTTTAGTAGCTCTCACTGACCCCTCCTGTGTAGCCTCAGTGAAGGTTGGGATTCGGGGCCACAATGATGAGGGTAGCCTCCTCACTGTACTCCAGTTGGTCCTCACCCATGACCTAGGTCCTTTGGCCTGCCTCAAACAGTTTCTGTCTTGGTGACTGGTTATTTCTGTGCATGTATTGCATATGTTTGCAGTCTACACACCAGCAAGGACCAGCTCCTGTCTCATAGATCTGACATTTTCAGATTTATCAAGCTGAAAACAGGACTGACAGGAGACTTAAACCATCACTCCAAACAAAAGGAGCAGGGGCTAAGTGCTTCTCTGTGAGTTGTCTCTGACCTCGCTCGCCCAGGTAGCTCCCAATTCCAGGAATTGGGAGGGAGGTGCTCCCCCACCCCCACTCTGGAAATGAGGGTGCTGTTTTCTCTGAAGCTTGCTTCCAAGCCATTGTATTTGATTCTGTGGCTGCATGATGATACCTGCTACCTGACTGACAAGTGACAACCCTGCTCCTGCTGACCCCACCCACACCCTGAGTGGCTTCAGCAAGCCTGCTGTGCTTGGGACCTCAAGCTCATCCCTCCCTCCCTTTCACTTTCCCTACTGTGGGGCAGGGGCACAGCCAGGAATCCATCTGTGCCAAATCATGAGGGAGACTGGAAATACACAGACACACAAAAGCAGAATTAATGGAGTTATCTTTCAGAACCATGGCATAGATGTGGCATACCACTGGGGGGATAACTGGACAGGGCAAAACCAACCTGAGTGGGTACAACTGGCTCCACGATAGAATGTGGAAACTGAGGCTCAGAGAAGTAAATGATAATAGCTGAAAAGTGTCGCCAGGTCACCTCACTCCAGTTATCCTTTCTTCTCTACCTTTCTCACCAAGCTTAAATATAACAGGAAAAAATGTTAAAAATATGTAACCAAACAGTATCCACCACCACCCCTTACCTCCAAGCAGGTTTTGGGGAATGGGTTGCACAGTCCTTGCCCTGACTCCTTGCCCTTCCCCTCAACTTTCACAACACAGGATTCCTACTCCTGTTTTGGTCCTCTGACCAAAGCACATTTGTCACCTGCTGAGTCCTCAGAATATCCCAAGGATCATCCTCCCATCCTGCAGGTCCTGGCCTACCCATCTCTTCTTTGGTTCTTCAATTGGGTTACTACTCACTTTGGAACCCCAGAGCTCCCTGCAGCCAGTCTGGCAGTCTTCCAGGCAGGCCTGAAAACATTCAGTTTGTGAATGTTTGAGAAGGAATGGGTTCTTCTAAAGGTCTTTCTGTTCTGTCTTCTGGTCTAAGATTCTTGTCAAGGAGTCACTGTGTTCTTAGTTTCTGCTTTTATTCTCAAGAATGTCATCAT
Organism: Ctenomys sociabilis; assembly: GCA_004027165.1. Lineage (NCBI taxonomy): Eukaryota > Metazoa > Chordata > Mammalia > Rodentia > Ctenomyidae > Ctenomys > Ctenomys sociabilis. The sequence goes on from PVKA01001795.1 coordinate 2,128, forward strand.
TTGAGTTATTTCTTTGAGATGGATTCAAGAAAATTAGTAAATCTGAAAGCTTCTGATACATATTGTCAAACTGCTTTCCACTGTTGTCCATTTATTGAATTTTTTTTTTTTTTTTTTTTTTTTTTTTTTTTTTTTTTTTTTTTTTTTTTTTTTTTTTTTTTTTTTTTTTTTTTTTTTTTTTTTTTTTTTTTTTTTTTTTGAGACAGGGTCTCTCTATCTAGTTCAGACAGACCTTGAACTCACTATGCAGGCCAGGCTGAGGCAACCTTCCTGCCTTAGCCTCCCTAGTGCTGAGATTACAGCTGTATGTGCCAACATACCCAACTATTTAGCGATTGTTTGACAATATCCTTACCGGCTCTGGGGCTTAGCATTAAAATGTTTTCTTGTATATTTGATGGGCAGTGATGTCTGCTTGTATTTTCCAGCATACTCACTCTGTATCCTTCACTCGCTCATGCCCCTTGGCTCACTCCTTTTCCTGTGTACTGAAGGAGTGTGGCTTTCTCTCAGCTGCGCGATTGCGGACACACCCCCTGCGGCCATACTTGGCTCTAGAGTGTTTCCCCACAGCTGTGGATTTAAAACTTTAGAACCAAGCAGCAGAAATTTTTCTTAACCGATTTTCTATGGCACCCTTTTATACAAAAATATTAACAAGTAGCCCTTGAGAGGAGGCCTAAGGCCAACAGCCCTTGTCCCTACCCACACCCCTCTCCCGTGCTTCCAGAAGCTCCAGTCCTACCTGAGGGGCCACTCAGACCCTGTGGCCCTTCCTTCTGAAGGTGGGAGGTCGAGACAGTCGGGACCTGAAAGGAAATGAGAAGTTTGCAGAGGTGACGGAACAATCTCCGGAACTCAAGCTACTGGGCAGCCAGAACAGGTGAGCCAGATACAAAGGCCAAGGAGCCCCACCTGCCCGGTGGCGCTGCCACACCCTTCGCTGTAGTTGCCAGGGCCAGGGTGTGGGCTTAGCCCGCAGACCAAGTGCAGCCGCAGGGGTGAGGGCGGGGTTGTGCGGAGCGGGTCTGAAGGTAGGCTCCGTGGCTGGACGGACGAGCCCTCCTCTTTGGAGGGCATCGGGTAGAGAATTCAGAACCCGGCCAAGCCTGGGGTTGATCTGACAGGCACAGCCAGCGCTACCTGAGCGCTTCCCTGCCGGCAAAGATATGGGGGTGGGGGGTAGGAGCCGAACGGAGGGAGGCGGACCCGTGTCTCCTGTGACAGGGGTGGGTTAGAGGAGGAGGCTACGTATTGAGGAAGAACCAGAGGGATTTGGCAACGGTAAGGTGGGGATAGGCAGGCTGGCGGAAGAGGGGGAAGCTCAGAGGGGACACTTCGTAAACCTCTTAGAGGAGCTTTGGAGGTGACTGTTGGGAAGGCACACGTATGCCACAGGTTCCCTGAACGGAGCGACCCTGGCAGTACACCTAGGGGCTCTGCCTTGCACACTTGGGCCCAGTCCCTGCAGGAGGCCCCGCCTCTCCAGCGCCCACGCCGGGCCTCAGGTGCTGGCTCCGCCCCCTGATCCCTAGCCTGAGGCAGACCACAGGCCACGCCTCCTAGCCTCGGGGCGTCTCGGCTCTTTAGTCTCGCCCCCTGTCCCAGGCCCCGCTCCCACCTCCACCCTTTCCCATCCTGGGTAAAAATCAATCTGGATTTCAAATTCAGCCCCAGTCCGTCATTCCTCACAGCTCTGTTTGCGCTTTCCCCTTCTCGACTTAGTTCCGCTGTCCGGCTCAAAGTCCTTTACCATCCCATATTCCGAGTAAGGCTACCGCACTCTCCAGACCTGTCCTTTTTATACTTTATTTTGCAAATTATCCAAACTAAGTGCTTCAAAATAAGCTAAAATCCGAGTTCCCATCTATTCTCTGTCCCCTGGTCAGAGGTCCTGCAGAAGCTTTGGCAGCATGTGTCCTCTCACAGCAACGGTTTGCTCCCTTCTGAGTAGGAATCCACACAGAGATTTGAGCTCCTGTGGCCAGTGGCTGGCAGACCCAGGCAGTTTCTTAGCCTCTGAATCCCCAAACTGCCACCCAACAACACTGGGGTTCGACAAAGGGCTTTTGAATGACCATGGTCAGCATCCAATGAGCATCAGTACTTGGTGTCCCCAGGTTACAGTGAGAAAGGAGCCAGAGCCATTGGCCCATGTGATATTCAAAATGATCAGATGGCTCTAGTCTGCATGGAGACATAGCATCTCTCCTCTGTGCTCAGTACCTGGAAGGTGTCCTTACCCTGCTCCCCATATCCTTGGGAGTCCAGTCTGCTGGGAAGTCAGAGGGTGGCCTGCTGTCCCGTCTTCTGGTAGAGGACCTACCTATGTCCCTAAGAAGCTGGCCTCATCCTTACTAAGCACACAACCCACGTGCATGTCTGGCTCTCCCTCTCTTCTGGGCTGGAGGCTAGCAAGTCTCTGGAAGTGGACATAGGAGGCAGGCCCCTGGACATTTCCCAGTCCCCATGGCCCACTCTCAGAACTCTTGTCAAGCAGTTTTTGGCCTAACAATTCCCTAACTTACCCACCAGCTGCACAGCTCCCCCATTCACTTTAAAACTCTTGGGAGAAATCCACTACTTATATTTTCAAAACAGAATTAAACGACAGGAACTGACTAATTAGGGAGGGGTTCCTGAAGGGAAATGGAATCTCCTGTACCTTGACATTATGAGTCCTTTTTTTTTTTTCTCATGTCAGATCATTGATATTCTGAGCCAGACCTTGTTTTGAAATATGTACTCCCTTGTCCTTTCACAAACTACAGCCTTTTTCCATCTTTGACGATAAGATCAAATCAAGTCAGGGATTAGAAATAGGAAAAATCCAATCAAAGCTTTCCTCCACCAACTACACATCTCAATATACTCCCGGTCAAGTAGAACCAGCTCACACCACAACTCTGCTCAGCAGCATCATTCAAAACGCACCAGTCAGAAGTGGTGAAACAGAAGGACCTTTCATCCCAGGGTGAGCTGGGCCTGCTGCTGGGCCTGCTGCGCTGCTCTCCTGGCTCCTGCTTTCCTGGCTCCGGAAGCTGCCTGTGCTCTGTCGGAGTCGGGCCTCTGACTTAAATAGGCAGTGGGAGTGGGGCAGGGCGGGCCTGGGGGGGGGGCATGGAAAGTGGGCCTTTTATGTAGTACAGCAGCACAGTGTCTGCAGAGCCAGCAGCAGTGGTCCTCAGTGTGCGCCTGCCTGTCTGCCTGTCCGCCAGGAGGCCTCAAGCCCACAGGCCCCCAGACCGCAGACAGGCACCTCAAGTGACCCCTATGGAAATGCAGCACCAAATGACACCATGTCCCTGGGTGTACTGAGTGCTGTTAGGTTCCTAAATGCTCACTCTTCTCCCGGAAAGAAACAGCCATATACTTGAAAATACTTGAATACTTGAATTTTGCTTCCCAGAACCAGTGGCAGGACACCTCTCCAAGCCTCATTTTATTCTTTCTTAATGTGAAAATAATAATGACTTCATAGATACAGAAATCATGTTTGCAAGGTTCTGTCAGGCTGGAGGCTGATTTATTTATCCATATGGTCATACTAATGCCAGATGTGAGACCCAAGGCCAGAGCAATTGATGATGTACCCAAAGTTGCATGGGCCTCTAAGTAAATGTCAGGGTTAGATTTCATGTAGATCTAAGTTTTCCTTGCCTCATGCTACAATTGAAGCTTGGGGTGAGTGGGGAGCAGCTGCTAACTTGGGGAGGAGTCATCACTAGGACCCTAACAGTAAGCGAAGGGAAAAGAAGGGCTGGATTGAGCATCCAGGTGTCTGTGCGTTTGGTGAGATGTTGGGTATAGGGTGTGCAGAAGTACCCCACAGTAACTAACTGGTGGAGATGGCCAGGGAGAGGAGCTTTCCTCTTGGACCTCGAAGGTCACCCCGGAGCACTGTGAGGAAGTGTCTCATTTTGTTCAACTAAATCATCCTGTAAGGGAGGCATCAACCTGTGTCTCCTTTTTTTTTTTTTTTGTGGTACCGAAGATTGAACTCAAGACCTTGCACTTGCCAGGCAGGTGCTTATTCTACTGAGCCATCTCCCCAGCCCTAACCTGTGTCTCCTCTCTCCTGTGAGTGAACAGAGGTTAGGTCAGTAAGAGGGGAATTCAGACAAAGCAGTGGTTCATTTTCCATTTCTACCCTTAAAAGTATACATAAATCTGCTAATAAATCATTGGAGTCACATATAAGAACCTGTCCTTAAGAGGTATGTGTACACTTTCAGTTTGATTAACAAAATGTTAACTGATTTCCCCCAAAGAGGTAGTAAAATAGGGTGCTTGGATCTCTGTAATAGAAATCAGAAAGGAAATTAATTTGACCTTAAGTACTGATGATGAAGAGGCTAAAGTTTGATAATTGCAGGCAGAGTTAATCTGCCTATCATTAACTGTCATGTATCTGTCATGGATCTGGGACCCTTTTAGACATCTGGACTGCATTGGCAAGAGACATGGAAAGAGCAGATATTTACAAGCCCAGTCTGGGTTCAGATCCACTCTGAGTTCAAATTTGAGCAACACTGGGTTTCATTTAGTCTCTCTGAACCTTCACTTGACAAGGTTGGTAGGAGAATTAGAAAAGATTGTGTTGGTGAAAACCATCACTGGTTCAGTGACTCTTTTGGAATGATAATTCTATAAGGAGCATGGGATGGGCAGGAGGGGAGACAAGCAGGGGGGCCAGTGCCATAGCTGAAGCAGAGATAGCAGGGACAAAAGAGTAAGGAGTAAGAGAGAGGTCTCATATCTGGGGGACACTTGGAGGAAGAGACAGAATGTTTGGGTCTCTTGCTCCAAGTTCATATGTTGAAACCTTAACCATATCTGTATTTGGAGACAGGGTTTCAATGGAAGTAATGAAAGTTAAATGCGATCATAATGGTGGAGCTTTGATCTGATACAATTAGTGTCCCTCTAAGAAGAGACACCAGAGAGAGGAGGCTGTTTGAGGAATTATTGAGATCTGAGGAAGAGAATCCTCACCAGGAACTGAGTCAGCTATATCCTAACTTCCAACCTCTAGGACTGAGAGAAAGTGCAGTTTGGTTAAGTCCCCCAGTGTGTGATATTTTGTTATGCCATCCAAAGCAGATTCCTACACAATGGTGGGACCAAGAGCTTGTTTAATGACATCAAAGAGGACAGGGGTTTCCCAGTTTAGGCAACTTTGTACTGTCTGAATTGGGATGGGTATTGTGTGATATTTGCATACATGTTTCTGGCTGTTAGGGGGATTCAGAGTTGTGTTGTGGGCTGGAGCAAGATTTGAGAATTATTAGAGTGTAGATGAAGTCTTGGGTTTTGTCAGATCACTTATTCTTTCTTTTTTAGTTGGCCCATTCTAATTCTAGTTATTGTTATATAAGACCCCCCTTTTTTGTATTTTTGTAGGACTTCTTTTTTTATTTTCTGAAAGACAGGGTATTACTATTGGATGGCTTATTTTTGTAAAACTTCAAACATCCACCTTTGTCTTTGTTTATTTACTTATACCAGGATTCAAACTCAGGACCTCATGCTTTCCAGGCAGGTGCTGTTCTTCTGAGCTATATACCCCTGGCCCCCATTTTTGCTTTTAAAAAATATAGTTGCATATACATTCATCCCAATTTGTATATGACTTTTTTTCCTTACTTGGACAGATCATGTTTTGTTTAGGAACCTAATTGACACTGGACTAGAACTAACATGTGTGGTTAGAATTGAATATTTTTTCTTGAGGCTCATTTTGTCTTTAAGATCTGTAATGTGAGGGACTGGGGAGATGGCTCAGTGGAATAAGTGCTTCCCTGGCAAGCACAAAGGTCTGAGTTCAATCCCCAGTTCCGCAAAAAAAAAAAAAAAAGAAAAAGAAAATTTATTAGCCGGGCGTGGTGGCGCATGCCTGTAATCCCAGCACTCGGGAGGCTGAGGCAGGAGGATTGTTGTGAGTTCGAGACCAGCCTGAGCTACAAAGTGAGCTCAAGGCCAGCCTGAACTGCACAATGAGACCTTGTCTCAAAAAAAAAAAGACAAAAAAAAAAAAAAATCTGTAATGTGAATTCTCTTGTCTCAAGTGTCAGAGGAGCATATCTCTCTTCACTTCTGCTTGCTGGATAACTTGTCATTTGATATTTTAGCTAGTAAGTGCACATTTCTTTTCCTTATAATCTTGAAAGGCAGCACATGTATTTTCTAGCTCTGGGCTGGGTTCTTTTTTTTCATTGATAGAAACTTGTATTATTTCTTTCCCAAAGTTTCCCTCATTGTACATCTCATGCATTAATCCTACATATGCTTATTTTAATGCTATGTTACCATTTCCTGTTTTCAAAATCAGTTATTTACACCTGTTTTCTTTGACTACATTTCTGGCTTGATATCTCACAACATTACTGATTTCTTTGTTCTATTGTTTCAGCTTTGCCTATATTCCCCTCTAGGGGAATTAATTCTTCTTTTCATTTTCATCATGGAATTATAGTTATCTTTTTCTTGTCTGTTTTTGATTTAAACTTTTGGGGGCCTTTTCTTTTGTGGAACCAGAGATTGAACTTAGGCCCTTGTGCTTGCTAGGGAAGTGCTTATTCCATTGAGCTATCTCTCTGGGCCCTTTATTTCTTTCAAACTAGCTATTAACACAGTTCATCCTATTTGTTCATTAAGCCCTTCAGAATGTATGATTTAAAAATCAAATAAATCAATGTTTTTCAGTTTTCCACTATTTCCCCTCCAAGTTTATTTCAGAATTCAGAGTTCCTCAGTTAGAACCTCTTTGGGCAGTTTCTCACCAATTTATTTATTCTATCTTGTTCCAAGAGATAATTAAAATGATTTAACCTTCTTTTTCCTGTGTATAATAAGAGAGTTTGTTTTACATGTGTAAATATTGTATAGTCTACCTAGTATAAGTACGCAAAAGAAGAATTACAAATAGAAAGCTATAACACAATTAAAAGGAAAGTGAGAACTTGAGGATTGGACAATGAGGAGAAAAGCTAAGAGATATGAGAGGGGCAAAACCATACATTTATACGCACCCAGATGGGTAAGGCAATGATCCTGAGAAACATCAGCAGGTTTTTGAAACTAGCAATTAGTTGGTAGGATTCTCACCCTGGCTAACTATACATGCTGATACCTGTGAACCAAGCAACTGCACTGAAGATAGCAATGTGTAATAGAAGGGTCATGCTTGGAATGCCTGTCATTCTGGTCTGCTAAATATGTGCTTCTTGTCATGACATACCAAGTATTACTATACTGTCTTTCAAATAAATGAAAAATAAGACAGGGAAAAAAAGTGTCACGGGACAGTCCTGCTACAATGCTGTATATGGATAGATTTCTAAATTTCTGTATAAATATATGTAAGTGTTCATTCCTTTTTTTAAAAAATTGTTTGTTCTTCATATTCTTTAAGGACTTAAAGTTTAATATCTCAAAAAATAAGAGACTTTTTTTTTTTTTTAAAGCAGTAAGGAAATTATTAAGGGAAAATAAAGACAAAAAAATCAGAGGGCCAGACAGAGATAGAGACAGGAGGGGAGGTTAAAGTGAAGGCCCCTGTAGTATGATGGTGGCCTCAGGCGGCCATGCTGGGGCTGCATCTTAGGACTGAGGCTTGTCCTTTTGATTTGTATTGGTAGTGCCGAAATGGCTGTTTTAAGTTTCTGCTTGAATGGTGTAGGGGCTGTGACTCACTCTGCCATTCCCCTGAGTAGGTAATGCTTATTTTCTTTTCCAATGAGGGTGGAACTGAAGAGAAACAGAAGTGAGATACACAGGTGATGGTGTGGGCTGGCTGCATGTAAACAGTGTAACGTCACCCCACCCCCAATCCTTCCAAAGTCAGTATTGATTGAGCAACTAATTATCTGTGTATTTCCTGTGCTGTGAATCAGAGATTCTCCCAGTTTGGGGGGCAAGTGTAATCTGGCTGAGAGGAAGGTTTCTCCAGCTCGCTGTTCCCATAGAACTCAGGAGCGGCCTCATTTCACACTTCTCTGGAGCCAGTTTTTCAAATGACAGATTGATTGCTGTATGGGTGGTTACCAAAAAAGAATCTATTTTATTAGCTGTTTGTCTTGCAAAGTGAAATGGTTTTTTAAAACCTTATCAAAATGTCATTGTCTCAGAGTTTAGAACATGTCCTCCAGCTCTTGGGGAACAACTCAGTCCCTCAGGTGAAGAGCTGTCACGTCACAGTCCAGCCCAAGCCCTTGCATGACGAGCTGATCAGGCAGGTGAGCTCAGGACCTGCTGCTCTGGCCCAGGCTCCCTCGACTTAGTGGCTCTGAGGGGCCCCAACAGACCCCTCTGAACCTCATCCTCATCCTCAACTGCCTTCTATTTTTTTTTTTTTTCTTTATACCAGGGAAATAAAAACCTACATACATACACACATACAGGTACTTGGATTATCTGTTTAAGAAGGAAATAGAAACATCTCATTCATTTTTTAAAATTCAAAAAATGAGGAACTGTATTAAGTAAGTAAAAGTTTTGTTCCCTGGGGCTGGGGATGTAGCTCAGAGATGGAGTACAGGCCCAGCTTGTGTGAGACCTTGGTCCCCAGGAACCTAGAGAATAAATGTGGTTTCCTATAGTGATAGTTAAAGAGAGACACAGAGAAGCTGCTGATGGAAATCAGGGAGCCCTCAACTGAGCACAGCCTTGGCCAGGGGCCTGCCCTCCTCAGCAGGTGACTCTGTCCTTGGCCCCTCCTTCACCCTCACCCCATCTGGTCCAATCAAAGCTTGTTGTTGCTCTCAGCTCTTGACTCTGCTGCTTCCAGTCTCTGCTCTCCACTGTGCCATCACGTCCCGGAGGCCTCCTCACTTCTTGCTTGTGAGGACATGCAACCACCAAGCCTGCCTTCGGCCCCTGCTGTCTTGCTCTGTGTCCAAGCCCATGATTACCACCATGACAGTTTGGAGTGCCTTCTGTCCTTGCCAGTGTCACTAGCTCTCCCTCCACACACAGGATACACTCCTCCTCCTGGCCTGGTTTGAGGCCCTTGCTGATCAGGCTCTGCCCTCCCAGCCTCACTTCTGCCCCTCCCTCTTTTCCCAGAGGCCCCAGCTTCTAGCTTCCATCCATCTCTCCTAGAACATGCCATCCTCTTCATGCCTCCATGCCTCTGCACATGTTGTCCCCATGTCTGGAATACCCTTCCCTGGGCGCTCCACTGGCACCCATCCCCATGGTTCAGTCATAAAGCTGTCACCTGGGCTTTGTATTGAAGTCGAGAGTCCTGAGCCCTAAACATGGGGCCTCATCCCTGAGAAGCACTTGCAGAACCTTGCTGAATTAATAAAACACTTTCTAGCCAGGCTGGCATGTCAATCACCAAAAGGCTCTTTTCCCTCTGTGCATACAAGGGCAACCAGAGGAGCTGTGAAAAACAGCTCCCAGTTGTTTGAACTAGTGAATCAATTAGGTTACTTGTTTTAAAAGGAGAAATGTGAAACTGGAGGCTGGAAAGTGAAAAGACTCCTGTGAAGTCACGTGTGGGTAGCACTTGCACCTATAGTTTGCCAAGATCATCCTCATCAATATTTGGGGGCATCGGGGCTGGGGAGATGGCTCGGTGAAATAAGTACTTCCCTGGCAAGTGCAAGGGCCTGAGTTTAATCCCTGGTTTTGCCAACAAAAAAAAAAAAAAAAAAAAGAGGGGGGGCTCCATTGTGTGAGGGCATTTTGCATGTATTTCTTTTGTTTAAAACCTCTCCATATTGTCAGAGAGGAAAACAGGCTCAGGGTAGGATGAGAGCTTAAGTGACTTGTCCGGGGCACACAGCTAGAGTGGTACAGCTCCTCATGTCTCTGGGGGTAAGATTTATCTGCTGCCACACCCTGGTTAGGATTTTGACAACACAGAGCTCCCTAATGCATAGGAGGAGACACCCATGCATAGGGGTGGAAGGCACACTAGCCACTGCCCTGCGCTCTCTCCTGGCTCCCTAGTCTGTCCCAGAGGGATCTGAGCTGGATGCACCATTACTATCCTCAACACCTGGGTGTGAGCAGGTCCATCAGCTGCAGCCTGTCTGGTCAGAGAGCTGGAGGGAGAGGCTCAAAGGTGCAAACCCAGCAGAAACTGGGTTGATCTCTTGGGGCTGTGTGGCCCTGAGTGGAGAGGTGGGAAGGTCACCCTATCCCAGCCCTGTGTCTCTCACTAGGTCTGTCATCCTTGTCCCTCCATCCACTCTGTACACACAAGCCAGGGTGAGCTTCCCACACACAAGCTTGAGCACTCTCAGCCTGAGCCATGCGCATTGTCCCTGGGAAGAAGTGTACCTGCACCCACTCTCCATTCCTGACATATTCTTTGCTAGTCCTAGGTGTTTGTTTTGAGCCTGGGTCTCTCTGTGTAGTTTAGGCTGGCCTAGGCTGGCCTTGAACTGACTACATAGCTGAACTATCTATGTGGTGATCTTCTTGTCTCAGCTTCCAGAGTGCTCAGACTACTGACATGTGCCACCATGCCTGCCCCACTCAGGCACTTTTGTCCTCATCTGCCTGTGCCTCGAGCCTCCCTGCTCTCTCTGTGGGGCTTTTCCTCAGGCTGGACCTCCTTGTTTTCCCTGGTTCCTCCTCACTTCAGGTCTCAGGGGAAGAGGCTCCTTCTCTGCAGAGTTCAGCAGCAGGGCCTCCTGCCCTCAGCACCTACTGCTCCTAGCATAACACAGAGGTAAGTCCTGGAAGGGCTGGGCCCTGTATCTCTGTTCAGACAGTCCTGGCTCCATGTGGATAGGTAGTGTGATGGGGCAGCAACCTTGGTGAGAACTGTGCCCCAAACCCATCTTTCTGAATGGGTTCTGAAATGTGGTCTCATGGTGGGAGGGGAGATCCCTGCCAAAGCTACAGGTGTGCTCAGGGTGGCAGGTGGTGGGGAAAGGGTCAGGACCCTTGGAGCTCATCTCAGTTTTGGCTTGGTGAGGAAAGAAGATCACAGGAAAGATGGCTAAAATGTAGCACTGTTTTTATTTAGTTCATTCCTTTTTTTTTTTTTTCATTTTCACTCAGAATAGCTAGAAAAAGAGGGCCTTTCGAGGCAGTTAGGCAGTTCTCGGGCTAAGAAAACCATGTGTCAAAGTTGTGGCTCAATCCTTCACTCTATTTTTACCCTCCTGACACTACCTCTTTGAGTCCTAAGGAGGGATCCTGGCCTGAGGTGCCCTGAGCTGGCGTCTCTGAGGCCCATGTGGCCAGCCCTGGTTGCCTCCAGAAACCATCCCCAAGCTGGCTTTTCACTTGTCTTGACCAGGAATAAATGCACCACATAAACATTCTTGGGCAATCTTGAGGGATATGAACATAAGTTTATCTCTCAAAATGCTTTTGTTTAGTTTTCTCAGGTTAAAGTCATGTTTTTGTTCCCATTAGTTACATTAAAATTGGTCAGTAATTAATGTTCCTAAAATAGAATCTCCACATTCCCAAGTTTAGAAAGCAAAACCTCCTAGGAATGAAAGAACACTGGCCACATGCAAAATGCCAGTCCATTAGCCACAGTCTTTTAGGAGTGTCAGTGGGGAGTGCCTGTCAAGTGGGATCTGTGGCACAGCACACATTGGCATGGCAGAGGGTGTTTGTGGTTGCTTTTCATTCTGTTCCCTTCTAAGTTAAGGAAGCCTTTGACATCTGTGGCCAGGAGCTCTAGGGTTTGCCAACCTCTAATTACATTTCTCTTTAAAAATATTGATCAACAGTTTCTCTGTTGATTCCAATGTTTGAAAACACTGAGCCTACATAGCTGTTGGTTCTGAACAAAGAGATCAGATCCTCAGGCCTGCCCAGGCGGAATTTCTTCCTGTGGCCCTAGGTTCTCAGCCTTAAAATGCAGGAGCCCAAGAAGTGTCATTCTGCAGGATGGTGGTGGGGGAGGATTTGAATCACTTTAGGATTCAAAATCAGGCCTGACGGGCTACAGTGCAGACCTCACTGTCCTCAGAGGGGGACTTTTTCCTCTCCCACTGCCCAGTTCTTGATTGGTTCCAGGGAGGTGATGGAAGGTCAGGTAAGGTAGGAGGAGCCACCATCCAGCTCCCACTGGCCATCTGCATGATGCCCCAGAGCACGAGTCACCACTTTGCTTCACTTATGAATAAAGGCCTTGCTCATAGCCATGATGTGGACCAATAATACTGCTGTTCTCCCCCAGCACTTGTCTACTGCCTATGAAGATGGGGATGGCCAGAAAAGAGTGCCACCACCCCATCTATGGGAGCTCACATATAAGGATCTTCCAGGTCACCTAGAGGCAGTTGATGCAGTGTGGGTGGGTGGGTGGGTGAGTGACTGGTGACTCTGAGCCCAATCAGCCATAGCTTGCTGAAACTACCTAGCTCTCCCATCTTCATTGGTTGGACAGGTTGGTCAGTGGCCAGATACTGCCATTGCCACTGTAGTGACCATTCTTTTTTTTTTTCTTTTTTTTTGGCAGAACCAGGGATTGAACTCAGGCCCTTGAACTTGCCAGGGAAATGCTTATTCTACTGAGCCATCTCCCTGGCCCTTGTAGTGACCATCAAGGGAGGAGCCCCTTGTTACAAACGTGGCCCAACAGTAATATCATCCTAAACCCCAAATCCAGTATCTTCCAGTATCTCAGCTCTGTAGAGCTGAGGCCAGATTAGCCTTATTCTCCCTTAGTCTTGTTGGGTCTCAGGACCAGTGTAATGTTACCAAACCTTCCCATTGGACTCCACAGAGTAGCAGGACAGCTACTATTGGAGTCATTGGTTTATAGGTGAGGGAAAACATGCTACCCAAGACCACTTGAAGGGCTTGGGATTTGAACCCAGATTCATCTGACTCTAAAACCAGTCCTCTTTCAGTACATCCTGCCCTAAGGCCTCTTGGTCCCACTTGCATGAAAGGTGGTGTTGTCCTGAGTAAGGATCAAAATGAGGTGCGAGCTGTCTTGCCCAGCTTTGTTGGGTTATCCCTCTTAATTGGGGGACCTTGTCAATGTGACCTGTTTGGGCTGTAATTTTAAAAGATAAATATGGACGAATTTAGTGATTGTCAGGCCCTTCTGTTACATCCCAGGAAATGGACTTAACCCTATTACAGGGTAATTCAGATATAATCAGCTCCTAATTCAATATGGTGGCTCTAACTAACATTTATCAAGATAGAGAAGCTGATCTGTGGGTTAGATGACAGTGGTGGAAACATTGGACTCAGACAAGAAGATTCAACTTGCATTTTCTGGCACCTGTCTAAAAATTAAGTGGGCAAAATGAGCCTTTCAGTATCATATGCTACAAGCACACAAACTTGCTATACCCCCAACCCAGATAGGTGTATCTTTCAGACTGGTCATGGGCATATTTACAGCCTTGCTCTGCCATTGTCATGTCCCCAAACCCTGACAAAGGGGCCTAGGTATGTAGAACATTGCTTTGCTCAGAAATGAACCCAGAGGTGGGTGCAGTGGTCCATACCTGTAATCTCAGCACTCAGGTGGCTGAGACAGGAGGATCGCAAGGTCAAAGACAGCCTGAGCAACTTAGCCAGACCTTGCCTTAAAATAAAAAGGTGTGGGGGTATAACTTAGTGCCCCCTGGGCTTAATCCCAAGTACTGAGAAACAAACAAACATAAATCTAGGAAACAGGGTATTAGGCTGGCTATTGCAGCCCCTTCTGTGCTCAAGGATTATAACTGGAAACATGTATGTGACAACGTTTTGGCTAGTTCTGAGCAGGACAGACTTTATCTTCCAGTTGGGGGTAATATTCCTGAATGAGATACCATCATCCAATTGGGAGACACTCTGACCAGCTGGAGCCTCAAATACTCATAGTACCCCCTGGGGTGACACAACCAGTTGCTACCTGGAAGGACGCCCTGCTCCTCCACGTAGGCCAAAGAATAATCAGATTATTAGATGGATTATTTCAGGTGATTTTGATTGGATTTTTTAAGGCAGGATCATACTATGTAGTTAGACTGGCCTTGAATTTAGTGTATAGTTTAGGCTACTCTCTTAGTCTTCTAGATTTACAGCTGTGTGTCACCAAGCCTGGCCTGGATTTGTTACTTTTGCATTAGACTGAACTTTTGTGTCCTATTACCACCCCCTGGCTTTCAGATAATTACCAGGTGTCATCCTCCATGAGGCACTGGGATCCAGAGCTTCAATCTCAAGCTCAGTTCAGCCCTGAGATTCCATTTCCAGGTGGCTGCTGGACCAGACTGGAAGTTCAGAGAAGAGCAAGGTCTTTGAGTCTGGCATGTGGTGCTGATCAAAGAAAGGGGAGGGCATCCCTGGAAATGTGTGGTGAGCACAGAGGCATTGGAGAGGCCTGGCCCAGGGTCTCTGTCCAGTGCCCCTTGCTCCTGCTTTCTCCCCAGCTGCCAAATTTACTGGATGCGGGTCTGTATCACTGATGGTGCTAGACACAGACAAAGCTGTAATCCATGTACTCCTCCTGCATTCTCTGGACAGTGGAAGAAGCTCAGAATCTTAAGTGACCACTCAGGCCTGGAGGGAATCTGGCCTGGGACTAGAACTCTGACTTGTCAGGTTCCAAAGGCTGGGACTCATCTGTCCTCTGTCTCAGTCCACCTGAGGCAACACAATAGCTGGGGGGAGGGTTGGCTCCTGGAGAGGGGTGGGGGATCTTAAGCCAGAGCCAACTCACTTGCTTGTGGCATAATTGGACTGGATGTTCCCAGATGTCAGTCACCAGAGGGCTTTTCTAAGAAGTGCCTCACTTTGTGGTGTACACCCAGGGGCAGTGTGCCCAGGGAGAGGGAAATGCAAAATCTCAGGTTGGACAGCTGGGGCTTGAAGTGGAGTTAGGACTGATCATAATGTGTGCAGAAGATAGCAGAGGTCATAGGGTAAATGGTGCTGTAGGGAATGTGTAAGAGACAGGCTCTGGCATAGGGAGACTATGGTGTGGGGCCAAGATGAGGCCAGACCTGTGCAGAGCAAGCCCAGTAGCCTGCAGCACTCCCAGCTTTACATTTTCAGTTCTTACCCTGTCTGACCACCCTCTTGCATTCAGGCCTCACATAAAAGCCTAACACATAGGGTCTGCACCCAGTAGACTGATGTCAGGAAATGCAGCCCTGGTCTTGCAGTGGAAGTTCAAGCAGTGTGAGGAACAAGGCAGGCCAGATATTCTAGGAGGCATCTTTAAAGTATCCATGACCATATGAACTGTTTACCCAAACACCTTTAGGATCTCAGCAAAGCAAATGTACTAAAGACACTGGCCGGTTCTAGTTTGTCTTTGGCTTTACATCCAGCTCTCCTTCTTGACTGCCAGCCCAGCTGATCTTAATAAGCCCAGACCCACAAGGGATCCATTGCAAACTTACAGCAGTGGGAGCTACAAAGGAACAACAAGTATTCAGAGACTCCTGTTCCACATGCCGTCTTGCAGAACTCTCTGCCAGCTCCAACTTCCTTCATCTCCAGGACTGGCCAGTGGCTTCCCTCATTCCTGTCTTCCTCTTGGATTCTTGTTTCTCCTGTGATTGATAGGACCTAATTCCTAGAATATGTTCTTGATTCTGTCATCTGTGGTGGCTCTGCCACCAGTATTGAACCCTGCTTCTCCAGGCAGGAATTTCTCTTCCTATAAAATGAGGTTGGAATGAGGCATACAGACCCTCACAGGGAGCTGCAACCGGGTGCTAACGGGCCATAGACGGGGGTTGGTTCTGTGGCATGTACCTTGGTCATAATCAGTGGAGAAGCTCTAGGCCTAAGTCATGATGTAGCTGGGATTTTTACCTCAGCACAAGCTAGAGGAGTCCCACAGAGCAGGCCTGCCAGAGGTGAAGGACCTATTTATGCTGGTGGTGAATGAGCAGAGCATCTGTGCAATATCCTGATTCATTGTGACTGTTATTCACCCTAGTGAGTGCTTGGACAGTGTTTGAGGCTCCAGCTGGTCAGAACCTTTCCTGATTGGATGCTGATACCTCAGAAATGTAAATCCCAGCTGCAACGTTATTCCTCTAGGAAGGAGGTATGTGCTGAGTTAGGAGGCTTCCAGGAAGATGCTGAGATGCACAGAAATGGCTTGTCGGGACTGAGCTGTTCTCTGTTGACTTGCTAGAGAGGCTCTGTTCCTATAATGATGAGCTGGTCTTGCCTCTAAGACTATAGAGTGGATCTGTAATTGCTGTGTCAGGGGGCAGTGATATAGCCCTATGTCACTCCTGGTCCCAGTGCCTTTCCTTCTACTGTAATGCTCTGCCCTCAGATGTCTACCTGATTCTCTTCTTCACTTTATTGGGACTCAATCAAATGTTACCTCCTTGGAATAGACTTTCTAGTTACCTTGTGCAGTGCCCATTGCCATATGACATCACCCTCTGCCCACTTTCCTGCTTCATTTTTCTTTCCAAAACATTACCACTTAATAGACTATGCATTTCTATATTGTCCTTCTTCTTTCATTGGAATATAAAGCTCCGTGAGGGCAGAGATCCAGTCTGTTCTACTGTTGAATGTGTGACACCCCTAACAGTGCCTGGCTCAGAGCAGACCTCAACACAACTTTGCTGCAGGTCACTGTTGACGTCAGTGTGAAAAGCAGTGGTTTAACTTGCCTCTGCCTTTGTGTTCATTTGTCCCTGGAAACACTGAAGACAGGAACCGCAACCCTATGAGCAGACTGCTTCTTAGTGTTAAGAGGGCCAGTTTGCTCTGTGAAGTACCTAACATGAATTCTCCACATCCAGGGCCTTTCAATCTTTTCTTCTAATCATTACTCTTGATCATGGAATCTGTAATTATTATAGAAGTGGATTTGCTGTGATTAAATTCTTTCTCAGCCTAATCCTTTATGGAAAGCAAAAGTTTTAAATGAAGTGAATTAGGATGGATTAACTGAGGTTTGATTTTTGCACAATAATTTTATCCTGGCTTATTTCAAAACCAGGACTACTATGATGCATCTTCCTGGGATGGAGGGGAACATATTCCTATTCTCACAGGACAGCACCTACTCGGGACCTGCGAATAGAGGACTACCACATGAAACCACATGAACATAAGGGCCTAGGCCTTTGAAGGAAAGAGTTATCAGAATGCCAGTGTACTTTTTTTTGGAAGGGAGCACCAGGTTCTGGTGAGGTTGCAGCATGGTTGGGAATCTGGGTGTTAGAGTTTGTGTATAGGTGTCCCCCCAAAGCCTCATGCTGTCATGGAAGGCTTCCGGAGTTTATGATTGATTATTGTGGGTGTGGAAGCTGCATCTGCCCTGGGGCAGGTAATTTGCTTTACAAAGTAAGGAGGGGAGAGAGGCTGGCTAGCTGCTTGAGCAGCTGCCACTCCCTTTGCTCTTGTTCTTGGCCACCACCCTTAAAGATTGCTCTCTGCCTTGTGCTGCTCTACCTTGGAGCCAGCTGAGTATAGACTGAAACCTCCAGTAACTGTGAAATAAATAAACCTTTCCTTCCTTCATTTTTTTTTTTGGCGGAACCGGGGATTGAACTCAGGCCTTTGTGCTTGCCAGGAAAGCGCTTATTCCACTAAGCCATCTCCCCGGCCCCCTTCCTTCATTTTGAGTGTTGGGTATTTGTCTCAGCAATGAAAGAAGAGTTAGCAAGACACCAGGCAGAACTATGGCCTCTGGGTTTCTTTCTGATTTCTCCTAGATATCCACATCAGCCACAGTTTACCAACTGCAAGGGTGAATGTGCAAGGGTTGAGAAGAAAGGAAGCTCTGGCAAGCAACCTTCAGAAGCAGGACTAAAGGGACATGTGGGGTCCTTCTGTTGGGGGTTCTGGCCTACCTGCCATTGAGGTGCTAGCCCAAGAGGCTGTTACATTTGCAGAGCAGCCCTGGATAGAACCTAGAGTTGTCACTGACAACCTGAAAAGGTCTGAGGTAGAAGAGGAGGCTTTCCATTTAGACTAGAAATTGAAGTTTGATGGCTTGATGGACCTATTCCAGTGAATGAGAACACTGTTGGAGATCCCTTCTTGGCAACTCCAGAAGTAGGGCAGCCCTGAGTTTCCTCTGTAACCCCAGTTACATTGGCCTTCTCTTGGCGGGTCCTGTGGGATGAGTTAGGGTAGACTCTGACTCTTTCCCAGACACGTAGTAACTCAGAAAGTGGATTTCTGTCTTCATTGATTGGATTTTTTCACTCTGAAGATTCATCACTTGAGGAATTTGCCCTCTGGGATCTATATTTAGAGAAGTGATGGAAACATGTTCCTGAGTGAGGACGAGCTTTCCCCTCAGGCAGGTGTTTTGATGAGGGCTTGGGATCACAGCTTTGGGCACCATGGCTGCTCTTACTGGATTCACATGCATCTGCCACCTTCCAGCCCAGGTTTCATTCTGAGAGATACACAGAATCGTTTTGGTTGGAAGGCCATCATGAACCCACTTACACTCAGGTGAAAATGGTGACTTCTAGCAGTAAAACTTGTATCCTGAAAGCCCTTGTTCTATTTCAGAAATATAAATTATTGTGGCATGGGCCCTGGAGGAATGAATTTCAGCTCAGCCCTGGCACACCCCTGCCATTGCACTTATATAGTGAGCCCTCCTCACTTTGCTACCCCTCCTTGCTGACTATAACTTGGAGGCTGGTATGTCACACTGCCCCTCACTTGCAGTCACTACCTGAGTGCAACCTGACACTTAAGGACATTCTTCATGCTAGACACAGGGCCGAGAGGTTTAGCTCACTCAATTCTCAACCCTGTCCCTGTCTGGAAAGCCCTTTATTATTTATTGCTTTTGTCCTGGGTTGGCAGCATGGCTGGGATTTAAACCCCCAAGGGTCTGATGCTAAGAGCCCGCACTCTTAACCAGTCTGCCAGTCTCCCCATGGGGTCTGTTTGATGATTCATTTCTTATTCCATACTCAGAGACAATGAGGCGTAAACCAGAATAAAAAGAGGCCACTGTGATATCACTATTTGCCATTTATCTAAATTAGATAATAAATCATTGAACTCCTTAAAACAATATACATGTCATCCTCCTGAAAATTGTTATCACTTAGAACAATTTGATGATGTCCATAGTTTAGATAATTAACACCTTCTCAGAGAAAGTATGATATTTCTGTGAAATGGAAAAGTGAGTGAGACAAACTTAACCCAGCCCTCCTCATTCTTGGGGACAGGGCCCATGGTGGTGCTATCATTTGGAATGGCTGGGGCTGGTGGGTAAATGACAATTCCCAGTCTTCCCTAGGCCAGTACTGTTCCCCAGGAAAGAGAAGCCTGTCACCTATAGTAGCAGCCGGCAAAGCTGAGTGAAGCTGTGGGCTCCAAATAACTCCCTGGCCATTCATCAGGCTCAGTGTAATGGGGCATCTGCTGCTGGCATCTCCAGATGTTTGCCTTTTTCACACATTGATGGGGTTTAGAGTTTTCAGTAAGAGCATCGTAAAAAGCTCTGGCTGGTTGGGGACATTTATTGTTCATTTTGTTTGAGTTCCTTATCATGTGCAAAATGTTCCAGGCACCATTAGGAGACACAAAAGACTCAGAAAACATAGTTTCAGGGGGCGGAAGCTCACCATAGCGTGGAGGATACATGGCCATAGACATTTACAAACATTTGCTGAACATAATCAGCTGGTTGGAATGAAAGTCACCCTCAGCCGCACTATCACGGAACAGGGGGCGAGTGGTGGAGGCTGAGACTTGATGCTTGCCCAGGGGAGTCTTCTAAAATCAGATGGCTCTTTGCTCATTAATGTGGTCTTCACTAAGATAGGGAATCAGTGGAAGCCAGAAATGGGGCAGAAGCTCAACCATGAAAATATTAAAGGAGCCTCACACTGTGTTTGAGGTGAGCCATCCAGGTACGTTATAATTGTGTCTTGACTGTAAATGTAGCTTGGCCAGATGCACTGACTTACACATAGAATGCAAAGGGCATTAAGGGAAAATCAAACATAGGCAATAAAAACTGTTCCCATTAATTTATAAAATTTCTATTTGAGAAAACATCATGGAAGAACAGACAGCCCTGCTCACTGGCATAAGTGAAAGCTATCTTCTTTAAAAAAGGATAACTTAAATGATCAATAACCTCTTAGGAAAGACTATTTTAAGAATATTTTAAAAAAGTAACTTCATTTATTTTCCCTTTCTTATCAAAAGAGGATTAGTAGAAGCTTATAGCAAAAGATATGACAGTGAAGTTATTAAAATAGAAATGGAAAATTGGAGCACATTCAGAAAAGAAAATATGACATCTAACTACAATGGCTAATCCTACACATGTGATCAAGCTCTATATTTATCTCTGAGCTTCCTGGACTCCAAGGCAAAAAGGGAAACTACTAACTACATGGCTCCAGCTATTAGCATGGACAAAATATACTAGTTCATGGATATTTAATTATTTGTGCATTTACAAAAAAGATATAAGGCAACTTTAGGAAAAATGAAGAAGATTTTAAAAATATTTAGAAGAGAGACAGTGGATTTTAAAATTTTGGGGGAGAGGCAAAGCCTGGGCAGAGAGAATAGATATACTCACTAAGACCTATGTGAACATGGGATGGGTCCCATTTAACAGTTTTTGCTGAATGAATGACTACATCCCATGCTGAGTCTAGGCATTGGGCAGTGACTGGCCTGCCTCTAGGTTGGAGCTGCACTATTTCTTAAGTTTGCGCAGACATGCTCTATAAGTTTTGCACATAAAACTCAACCATGGCTCTGTTACCCTTGGGCTGAGAACTTCAAGAAGGCAAGAATACATTTGTGGCCTCCTTGGGTTGTCTTCCTAGTACTAGTTGGTTTTCAGTGTTCAATGATAATAGCTGACAAACTAAAACTAAGGTATAGAACCATAAAGTGACAAATAATATAACATAGTGGAG
The DNA here is from genome assembly GCA_004027165.1 of Ctenomys sociabilis. Classification (NCBI taxonomy): domain Eukaryota; kingdom Metazoa; phylum Chordata; class Mammalia; order Rodentia; family Ctenomyidae; genus Ctenomys; species Ctenomys sociabilis. The sequence goes on from PVKA01001795.1 coordinate 22,959, forward strand.
GCATTTTGGAGGCTCTTGATGAACAAGGAAATCTACTAGGTGTTTTATCATGATGGATACCTCAGTGGGCCTGCCCAGTGGGCAACTTGGCAGTAAGAAAGAATTGGACAGGTGGATACAATCATGATGTTGTATTTTTCTTTAGAAGGATGGGGTTGGTGGGTTAGCTCAGTTGTCCAAATCTCCTTCTTGAGCAAAATCAGAGGTGAGGGACTGTGGTTTGATCCCCAACACCACATGCCTCACCAGACTTACCCTTAAGGCAGCCTGAGCCAGCAAGGGGGAAAGGGGATTCTAAAAGGAGCCTCTGTGACCCTTCTGGTGGCATGCTTACTAAGGGGTTCTACTTAGGTGGCTGTGACAGGTCTCACAAAGGTCCTGTGGGTGCTGGCTGGGCCTTGATGGGGCAGTCGGGGAGGGACCTCAGGGACAAAGCTGACCTATCTGTATCTTCCCAGAAGACTTTTTGTTTTCTTCTCATTCAGGGTCTCACTACACAGCCCTCGCTCATAGTGATCCTCCTGATTTCTGCCTCCCTAGTGCTGGGATTACAGGCACGCACCACCATGCCCAGACTTCCCCACCAGATCAGCGCACCTGCGGGGCCAGCGCAGCATGAGGAACCAGGGATCGAACCTTGGCCCCTGCACTTACCTAAGCAAGCGCTTAGTCTGCCCAGAAGGCTTTAAGGATGGAATCTTCTAGGCATGGGTGAAGGGGGAGCTGGAAGGAAGGGAAAGGGAGAGGGGAGGACCAAGCTTAAGTCAATGGCCCACTGGGCCACCCACAAAACACCAGATTGGGGAGATGGAACAGGTGGCAGAGAGTGATCAAAAATGAGAACTATGCTAGCAGGGGATGAACAGCAGCCAATGTGAACAGCATACTCATCAAGCCAGGTCACTGGAGCAAGCCCCAGGTTTCACTCTGTGATTTCTTCTGTCAGATGGAGTTTTTGATACCTTTCCTGCCATGCCTTGGTAGCACCAAAGGAAAGTGGATGTAATACCCTGGGGTTTCCATGACAGTGGGGTGGCATGAGGATGCCCCAGTGGAAGTGACAGACATGAAGAATTCAGGAGTTGAGATAATTAGGACTTGACCATCTCTTGCAGAGGGGAGAGGTGGCTGCAGTGGTATGGCTTGACACCGGCTGCTGGGAGGACAGCATAAAAGAGGGTATGGAGAAAGCAGATGTACTTTGTAACTTGGGTTTGAGAGGGTGGCAAGCAGCTGGGAATGTGCTGGACCAGGAGAGCTATGGAGCTCAGAGAGGGCCAATCATTAAAAAGTTTGTTGATGTTCAAGGGGCATTTGTTGAGAAGAGAAACTAGCCAAAGATAGCATCATGGGGAGGGCCTGGGATGAACCTAGCAACAGGAAGAAGGAGGAGGCCACTGAAAGGGGCAGTGTACAAAGACAGGGAGGCAGAAGTTGGTGTCAGATGAACCTGGGAGGAGGCCTGGGGCACCTTCCTGGGAAGACACAAAGAGGGGAGGGCCTGAGTGCAGATTGTGAGAGTGAGTGGGTGGTGAGGGCTGTCAAGGTGTTCCCACAGCAGCCTGTTAGGAACCAGGAGAGCCCCCTGGCCTAATGTGCCATGCCCACTTACACTGCCAATCTCAGTCGCCATATCCAGTCTTTGGGAGTAGCAGGGAAGAAGCCCACAGCAAGGATGACAGCTGCAGAGACTCATAAGTGGCCACACTGCCTAACCCCTAGCTCCAAAAAGGATGAGGTGAGGAAATTCAACAGATTTCCAGCCACAGAGACCCCCGAAACAGATGTGAGTCCAGGAGTCTCAAGAGTCCAGGTGGCTTCCATGGCCTGCCAATTCCAGCAGGCTCTTGTAAGGAGAGGCCTCATTCACAGCCTGCTTGCTTTACCCCAAATGTGGTTCTGATAAACATTGTTATATGATTTCAATTCAAAAAGGGGAAAAAAACCCTAGAAGGCAAGTAGCCCTGCAGATCTCAATGTGCAAGGTCATGCCTATGGGGAAGGGGCTCCCACTCAGACTGGGAGTGGGATATTCCACAATTCCCACCCTTTTGCAACGAGGATTACCGAATCTCAAATCATTAAAAAATAATATCCCACTTTGTGTATGGTATCTATCTAGAAGCTGTGCTTTTAAACATCAGGCAGCTGGGTGTGGTGGCGCAGGCCTATAATCCCAGCACTTGGAAGGCTGGGGCAGGAGGATTTTGAATTCTAGACCAGCCTGAGCTTAAGGCCAGCCTGAACTGCATAGTGAGACCCTGTCTCAAAAAAGATAAAAAAAAAAAAAAATCAGGCATTTGAAGAAAAGATAAAAACATTAATTAAGAACCTACCACATACACACTACCTAAGGTCATTAGCCTTCCTATTACCTTTATGAGTCCATAGAAAAGGAAATAGACTTAGGGAGCTGAGGTGGTACTGTATTCCAGCTCATATAACATGTGTGTGTTTGTTACTTGGGATTGAATCCAGGGAGTCTGCAATGAGTTACATCCTAGCAGGCCCCTCCCCCACCTTTTAAAATTTTGAGACAGGGTCTTACTATATCTCTAAGTTACCCAGATTGGGCTTGAACTTTTAATCATCCTGTCTCAGCTTCCCAGAGTGCTGAAGTTATAGTCTTGTGTCACCACGACTGGCTACTAATGCTTTTTCATTTCACTCTTAAGTTTGACTCCAGTCTTAGTGAGTGCTTGTGGGAAATGCCTGTTATTTTTCTATCACTTTGGCATCTTACTGTATTGCCCAGGCTGAAACTCTTGAACTCAAACAATTGTCCTACATTAGCCTTCCAAGTAGCTGGGCTTACAAGTGCTACCATATGGCATATGGTCTGCTCTTTGACAGCAGGCAAGTGAGGTTTTGGAAGACCCATGGGGCATGAGTTTGAGTGATACTCTCTAGTGACATGATAGCTGTCACTGTCCCATCAGCTCACTCTGGGACCTGATGTCACTTTCCTGGCCTTGAGGCTTGGCCACTCTGAGGGATGGAGATGCCAGCCCTGCCCCTGCCTGTGCATTCTCTCCCCTCGCTTCACGGGAACAGCTCAAGCTATGAAGTCCTGGCAGTCAAGATAAATAAATGGCTGCAAGATCTCCATCCTAAGGAATGGGTGGGCTCACCTGGTCTTTTGCAAGTCATCCTCCAGGGGAAATTACTCCCAGAAGGCTTTGATGGGGACAGGCTGTTTTTATTCTTTAATCATTCAGAAAAACACATCCACTTAAATTTATTCAAAACAGTGAAAAATCATCGAGCTTTTTTCCTGTGAAAAGGTCAAATTATAAAAAGATAACTGGACTCAGAGAACTCCAACCTAGTCACAGAACATGGTGGTAAATTAGGAAGGATCCAAAAAAGGATTTAATCCTCCTTGGAAACAGCTCATAATAATCCCCTCTGCACCTTCCTCTCTGTGTTAAATTCTTGGAGTTAGGTTCAAAAACACAAAGTAAGTGACTTTCAATGGGTAGAGCACGGGCTTTACAGAGCAAAGTCTCAGATCAGAATCCTGACTCATCTACTCTGCACCCAGTGTAAAACCTCTCCCCCCTCCTGAGCTTTACTTCACTCATCTGCAAAATGGGCACATTTCCTCTGTCTCAGTGTTCCTCTGAAGGAATGGATGTGCTACCTGGCAAGGTCTAGGTGGGTGGATACTGAACCTTCCCTAACACCCTACCCATGACTTTTCCCTAAGATGTAGCAGGTGAATCTCAGCCAGGCCTGCTGGCAGTGCAGGCCCTGAGGAGGGCACTGGGGAAGTCACTGGGAAGAGACACCTTAGAGACAGAGCCTCTGCTCTGGCCCCCTTCCCCATCTTGGCCACCTGACTCTCTCCCAGACTCTGATAGATCTCTACTCTGCATGGACCTGTGTGGCCTGTGAAGTCCTTGCCACTGGAAGATAAACAGATAACTGAGATCCCCATCACAAGGACATTTTAAAAGGGCACTTGGTAATTTAACTGCTTTTGTAAAGCTGAGCAAGTGGTGGGAGGATAGTAGAGTGTTTTGAAAAGCTTAAGAACTTGGAGAAAATCTTTCAGAGTGTCTTTAGGAAGATAAGGTATGATGTATCCTCTCAGCTTTATCAAATCCAGGCTTCATCCATTCCAGTGGGGTAGGTCACCTGGTCTCTGGCAGCTACCTACTGATGTAAAGAAACTGGGATTTGGGAGAGGGAGGCAGACCAGATAATAGCTCTGGCAGCCCAGTCTCCCAGGGAGAAAATCTCTGGGCCTAGGGAAATAGGTGGGAGCTGGCCTTTATTTCTTGATTTGAGCCCAGGTAGAAAAAGAAGGAATGAAATATTCAAAGACCTGTAGGGGAAAGTTCTAGCTCTTGGGTCTGGTCAAAAGAGGTGTGGTGCAAGATGAGGAAAGTTTGATGAATGATATTATCTAGTTGGTGTTCTATAAAGGTCACATGAGTAGCTAACTGGTGAGGGAGGCGGGAGTGGGGGAACACAGATAACAGGACTAGGTAGAAGGTTGCATTGGTCACTCTAGGACATGGTGGAGGACTTTAGAGGATGACAAATCTGGAGGACTGGTGGACCCATGGCTAGTGTGACACTAGTCATAGTGACTAGTGGTAGGCCCAGGAGGTCTCAAGCTTCTGACCTGGACAGTTGGGCGGGGTGTGGGGCTCACTCTGAGGTGGGAGAGGTGGTGTGAGTTTTGGTCTCTCTGATGAGTCAGAGATGGGCAGGTTGGCACTGACACATTGAGGGACAATGAGCACTGGACAAAAGATTCACAATCAGGGAGATGGTCCAGCAAGACAGGGCAAAATGGGAAGCCAAGATCAAGTCACAGAGGTAAAGCACAGAGTGAGACCCAGAGGCCAGGAAGAATCTCCTGGAGTCACTGGCACTTGAGTTTGAGGAAATGGACTCTGTACAGAAGCCCACGGAGCAGGGACAGGAGTGGCTGGGAGAGCATGGAGTGGGCCCCTGAGACAGGAGTTTGCTGGGGTTGAGAAGCACAGGGAGGTCTGTGAGGCAGAGCTGGCTACTAGGTTAACCTGTATGGCATTGAAGGTGATCTTGCCTAATCAGCAGCGTACAGTCCTAGCTGTGGCTGGAGCCAGCTTTGCAGTGTGGCAGAAAGTTTGCTTTCCTAAGTGGGCTTCTTGGGGGGTTCCCAGGAGATCTGTCTGGGGACACCTTATGCTATGGCTGAAATCTTCTCCTGGCCGGGACCTTTTTAATTTATATAAATTGAAAAGGGTAATCATGACTGGTGTGTTTCAATATTCTTTTAATCTTGACCTTAAAAATGAAGCAATGCTTATTTTAAATGTTAATGTGAAGTTCTATTTTACTATCCTTTAGGCCTTTCAAATAAAAAGCTTAATTTAAAATGATCTACAAATTGCATGTGATGTGTACAGTCTAGGAGAGTCTACCTCGGCAGCTTTATTTTTAGGTCACAAGAGAGCTGTCTTAGGCCATTAGGTATTTAATGTGACATACTCTGTTTTGCAAAGTAAAAGAGAAAGGGCAGTTTTTGGCTCAGATGCAAACAACTTTTCCCCCAAATGTATCCAACATCCTGATCTAGTATGAAAGCCCTGAAATGATTGATTATCCATTAGGGTAGTTATTTAGAGTTCACTGCATCAGATTCAGACTGACAACATCTGCACTGCAAGAGCAGCTAGACCAGGCCAGGCCAAACCAGATGGAATCTGAATGGTGCTGTGGATTCTGCCTTCTGCAGGACTCAGAGACCAGGCCCCCATTAAGGGAAGCGACAGGTGCTGTGGCCCCTATGGCAGGTGCTTGGGCATGCACAGCCACTTCCTGCTGAGCCAGGTTAGGGACAGCTTATGGTGAACAAGAACTATCACAGAGCATGGCTCAGGGCCAGACTCTTTACCCTGCTCTGTGCCTTCTACTCTGTGTTCCCCCATGTCCTCTATCCCTCTTCCCACTTCTCCTTCTGGGGCCTGGGACCTTGAGCTGTCCCTGGGCCACACTCCCCATCCCCCCCTTCCCTCCATGAGCCATTGCTATTGCCCCACTGGGTTTTCCCTAGCCCCTACAGGTCCTCTCATCCAGCTGTCACCAGCAAACTTTACAAAGTCCAAGTCAAAGGCCATTATTGCCTTCTCTGAAACTTGGCGGGTTTCCTGCTCATAGTCCCACCCAAATGTCTGCTAATTCTGCCTTGTCCCTGTATGCTTAGCAAACAGTTTGCCTTGGCAGGCTTTCCAGGAAGTGACAATGCTACTAAATCCAGGTGCTTTATGGGGCTTTTCTTTCTGAAGTTGTGTGTGTGGTAGGTGTGCCTCAGGTTGGTGCTCAACTGTTTCCAAACAGAAGTTACTGTCCATACCAAAGAAACAGTCTTGGAGCTTTAGGCCCTCACTCTGGAGCCAGCAGAGCACAGGCAATACACCCTGTATTCCAGGGGTACCTTGGCTGGTCCTAGTCCTGCCTTGTTCAAGACCAAGTGGGAGGCCTCTAGGATGTCTCAGTTGCCAGGTAAACTGTGTGGCTGGAAGACTGCCTATTGACTGCTGGGCATGCAGTCATGAGCACTGCCCCCAAGGCCAATTTGGGAGTACGTATCTCACAGATAAGTTTCTCTCTGGGCCTTGCCTCACTCAAGGTTCAGCTGCTTCCCAGGGGTTGATTTGTGCCCAAAGACTGGCAGTTAGGGAGGGAGTACTAAGGCCAGGGTCCTTGGCATCCACCTGACAACTCTGAGGGGCCATTTGAACTCCCTGAAGAACTGCTGAGATTTCTGGGTACATTCCCCCTTTTTCCAGCCCTGCCTTCTGTGCTTCTTTGCACTCACCAACAAATCTGCACAAAATTAAGAAAGACTCTATCTGTGACAGCTGGCCTGTCTGGCTCAGCTGAGAGGCTGGGCTGGCTGGCTGACAGCCCCTCCTTCCCTCCAGACTCTGCCTGGCCAAGTTGGGCTGGGACTGCTGAGATGTTTCTTTGATCATGGGACAAAACTCCTCAAATGTTCTATTGTTATACTCTTTTATTACAGTGAAGCTGAAGTGGATATCTGGAAAGATAACTGGGAGGCATATATTTGTGTTTAGGCTTGAATTTAGGAAATATTGTGGTTCATTAGGCCTCTGGCTTGTTTTGGTTTAGGTTTAGGCTTATGCTGACACCAACAATTGGGGAACAAGCGAGGCTTTCCTTGCTTTGGCTGTTAGGAATCTTGGGGCCCAGTTCAAGGCCTGCATGTTGCCAGACAAAGACACTGGCCCTGCCTCAGCCTGCCTTCTTCACTGTGGCTATTGTGTTGTCTTGCTGTGTCACAGCCCCTCTGAGCTGCCTCAAATGCTGTATGGAATGAGGCAGAATATAAACAGGTAACACATACAGCCCTGCATGTGGAGTGTCAGTCAGACCTGGCTGTTGGTTGTTGGCACAGAACACTTGACAAGATATAAGTTTTCTAACCATAGTTTGTTCAACCATGGACTGGGCCCACTGCATGCACCACAGTATTATTTTGAGGATAAATATGATATACATGTGCATGGTACATATCCAGGGCTCAACAGATGGTAGACATTCATAATAATCATTTATAAAATCATGTCACTTTTAAGAAATTGCCCTACTATGTGTTTGGTCTGTCCCCTTCTACCTTTTTGTCAAGGTACCTATAATTTTTTTTTTAATGTATTTGGTTGTTACAGGGTCCCACTGTGCAAGATCTCACTATGCAAAGTACCCTGACTCTGTGGCAGGCTCAGCCTGCCCAGTGGGTGAGGCTGGCACAGCTTGTGGTGCAAGGGATCCAACCATGGTCCCTGCACTTGCCTAAGTCTGCTGAGCTATCTTGCTGGCCCAAGGCACCTATAATTTGTGGCAGATTGTCAAGTGAGATGCCTGCTGAGAGTTGATCAAAATCCCCCCAAAAATCAAGGGCTTTGCTGTATATAGCTCAGTTGTTTAAAACACCGCTTGGGCTAATGCAATCAGGTGGACAGGACTGTGTTTCAATTCCCAGCTCCAGAAGCAGCACTAAACCTGCCCTTAAGGCAGCATAAAGTAGCCAAAAACAACAAGAAGAACAAAAAATTCCTTCCCTAAAAAAATCAAAACCAAAATAAAAACAAAACTGGGTGTGGTGGCATGTGCCTGTAGTCCCAGCCACACAGGAGGTTGAAGTAGAAGGATCACTTGAGCTCATGAGTTTTTCTTTTTTTTTTTTTTTTTCCGGAAGCGGGGATTGAACTCAGGCCCTTGCACTTGCCAGAGAGCTCATGAGTTTCTGAAAGCCTGGGAAATGTAACAAAGCAAAACAAAACAAAACAAAAGGACCAGTGAGAGCAATGAGCACCTACTTGCTGGAGGAAACCTAAACTTTATGTAAATTGAGCCTTCATGAAATGAGAAAAGGACTGTAAATGAGAGATGGGTGATGAGTAATTTAAGACGATGCAAATCTAGGTCCTTGAATACTTTAAATATAACCCTCTGATATAAAAAGAATTGCACTAAATTTTTTAAAGCCGAGATCTTTCCTTGGGTGAGAGACTCCATTTCAGATGGGGACATGTTCCCCAAGGGCAAATGGGGAAAGCGAAGAACCACATCTATGTTAGCACCACAGTCCCTGCAGGCAGCTGAGGAGGAATCAAGGTAGCTTGCAGTCTATACTAGCAGGCTGCATGCCACAGTGTCACCTTGCAAACCAGTTCAAAGCCCACAGGGGAACAGAGAAACTCCTGTCAAAGGGGAGGTGGTTTCCGGAGATCTTCGCTTATTCTGGAAGTAAACCTGCCCTTTGCTTCGTCCTCTTGTACATGCCAGATAGGCCTGAACTATGATCTTAAGTTTATTGAAAGATGAGTCTGGGACTGGTTTCTTTGTCTTTTGGGAGTTGAGGTGACCAGAGCAGGAAAACATCCATACTTTGGGTCTGGAGTGGACCTGCCAGGTACATGTTTTTGGAAGGAGAAGGATGGTTTGAGGGCAGCATACTGAGAACCTGGCCAAGGGTAAGATTCCAGAAGGGAACTCAGGCTGGATGAAAATGTGTGGGTCAGAGAGGACCCCAGGATGCTCTGTTTGTAGGCGTGGGCCTCAGGAAGGGTGGAACAAATAAGTGAGAGGTGACTAGGGGACAGAGTAACTATCTAGCTGGGACCTTTTTTTTGTGGATCAAACTCAGGATTTTGCACTTGCCAGGCAAGTGCTTATTCCACTGAGCCATCTCCCCTGCCCTAGCTGGGACATTTAATTCTAGAAAAAGTATACTATGCAGAATTCTTCACCTCTCTGGGGCTGATTTAGGACAGGCCGGGTGGCTCTAAGGTCTGGTAAACAGATTGAGAACATTAACTAGTATGAGACTTGCTTTTTTGGGGGAGGGAGCATACTGGGATTGAACCAGAGCTTTCACACTGAGCTACATCCTCAACCCTTTCTTTAGATTTTATTAACATTTTTATTACTTTAATTAGTACATAATGATTTCATTCACCATGGAAAATTGGTACATGTACATTTCAATTCTTTTCTGTTTGTTTTTTGAGACAGGTTCTTGCTATACAGTTCAGGCTAGCTTTCAACTCACTATAGAGCCTATGCTGGCCTTTAACTCATGGTGATCTTCCTGTTTCAGCCTCCTGAGTGCTGTAATTACAGGCATCTGCCATCATGCCTGGCTTTAATTGTTTTTCTCTACTTCCTCTTCATCTCTTTTCTTCAAAATTTTTATTGCCAGAGTCACATTCATTTACTTATTTTATGTCATTACTAAGTTAATTAGTAGAAATACAGATTAGTAGTGAGACCCACAGCCAAAAAAGCATAAAAGGCACATAAGACAGTTGTTCTAAATCTAGGTACACTTTTAAATACATTGTCCATGCTGGATTACAGTATCTTTTTTCCTATTGTCTAGCTTTTATTTTGTACTTATCTTACATATTGGCTCATTCACTTGCTTGCTTTCTTCTCTCTCTCTCTCTCTCTCTCTCTCTCTCTCTCTCTCTCTCTCTCTCTCTCTCTCTCTCGACATGTATCCCAGGACCTCACTATGTAGCCCAGGTTGGCCTTGAATTTATAATAATGCTCCTGCCTCAGTCTCTTGAATGTTAGGATTACAGGCATGTGTCACCACACCCAGCCACATAGTGGGTTTCTTATATAAGAGAAACTACATGATATTTAAGTACCCTTGTCTGATTTACTTCACATAATGTTATGGTCTCATGGTGCATCCATTTGCCTACAGTGGGCTGGAGATACAGCTTAGTGGTAGATCACTTACCTGGTATGTGAAAGGCCCTAGGTTAAATCCCCTGCACACACATCAAAAAAAGAAAAAGAAAAAAAGTATTTTCTTTTACAAGACTCAAATTTATCTTTCTTTATGAAAAAGTAGTATTCTCTATAAATACCACCTTTTCTTTATTCCTCTGTTGATGGATATATAGACTGCCTCTAAGATGTAGCTTCTAGAAACTGCTGTTATAAACATGGGGTGTGCATACAACAATGTGCTATGATGTCTTTAACTTTTTCAGTGAGATATATGGATGGGAAATAGCTAGATCAAATGGCATTCTAGATTTAGTTGTTTGAGGAGATTCTCCATTCTAAATTCCATAGTGATTCTACAAGTTTACACTCCCACCAACAAAGGAAAAGGGTTTCTTTTACCCATAGCCTGTCTAGCATTTGTCACTTTTTGATTTTTTTCTTTTCTTTCTTTTTTTGTTTGGTGGAACCAGGGATTGAACTCAGGCCCTTGAGCTTGCCAGGGAAGCACTTATTCCACTGAGCCATCTCCCCAGCCCCTGATCAATTTTTATTTTAGTTACTGTAGAGTGAGAGATATGGATCTAAGTTCAGTCTTCAGCATATGGACAGTCAGTTTTCCCAGCATCACTTGTCAAAAAGGCTAGCTTTCTTCTAGTGAAATGATTTGGTCCCTTTCTTAAAGATAAGGTAGCTGAGTATGCCTAGAGTTGTTTCTACATTCTCTGTTCTGTTCCATTGATCTAAAAGTCTGGTTTCAGCCGGGCATGGTGGCGCATGCCTGTAATCCCAGCACTCGGGAGGCTGAGGCAGGAGGATTGTTGTGAGTTCGAGACCAGCCTGAGCTACAAAGTGAGCTTAAGGCCAGCCTGAACTGCATAGTGAGACCCTGTCTCAAAAAGACAAAAAAAAAAAATAAAATAAAATAAAAGTCTGGTTTCTTTTTTCTTTGCCAACATCATGCTGTTATTGTCACTATAGCTTTGCAGTATAACTTGAAGTCCAGGATTGTGATGCCTCTTGCCTTGTCCTTATTGTGCAGAATTAATTTTGCTATTCAAGGTTTTTTCTGATTCTATATGGAATTTGGGATTGCTTTCTCTAGTTCTGTGAGGAATGCTATTGGTATTTTGATTGTAATTGTGTTAAATCTACCTAACAGTTTGGGAAATATGGCCATTTTGACTATATCAGTTCTGCCTATCCAGGAATAGGAATGACATCCATTTTCTGATGTCTTCTTTGATCTCCTTTTTCACTTTTTAAAAATTTTTTTATTTTTTTAGGGAAGGGTCTACAGGGTGTTCAGGGTCTCACTACTAGATTGGACTTGTAGTGTTCCGCCTGCTTACAGCCTCCCAAGAGCTGGGATTACAGAAGCACACTACCACGCCCAGTCTCAGCTTGCTCAGGAGGT
>PVKA01001795.1:34738-91165 GCA_004027165.1 Ctenomys sociabilis
TTTTTTTTTTTTTTTTTTTTTTTTTTTTTTTTTTTTTTTTTTTTTTTTTTTTTGTCTTTTTGAGACAGGGTCTCACTATGCAGTTCAGGCTGGCCTTAAGCTCACTTTGTAGCTCAGGCTGGTCTCGAACTCACAACAATCCTCCTGCCTCCGCCTCCCGAGTGCTGGGATTACAGGCATGCACCACCATGCCCGGCTCAATATGCTAAGCTATTTGGTTGGCCCTTTTTTTTTTCGAGACAAAGTTCACTATTAATTCTAGGAATCGCTGGGTAGAATTTTTTTGGCATTCATGTAAAGCATCATTTCATCTGCAAATAAATAATTTAAATTTTTCCTTTCCTATCCATATTCTTTTTATTTCTTTCTATTGCCTAATTTCTCTGGCTGATATTTTGAGAACTGTATTGAATAGGAGTAGTAATAGCAGACATCTTTGTCTTGTTCCTGATTTTAGAGGGAAAGTTTTCAGTTTCTCCATTTAGTATGATGTTGGTCATTGGCTGTCTTAGATGGCTTTTAAAAAAAAATTTATTTTATTGAAGTACAAATATCAATGAGACAGTTTTAAGATACCTTGACAAGATGAATTTGATAAATTAATACATTGCAAACTGTTTTCATAATGTTTTGGTATCATAGAAAGTGCATACATGATATTATACTCACAGATATTATTATAGCGTATGTCTCTTATCAGTAAATTAAGAGTGTAGCTGTTTGTGTATATTATTTTTTATACCTGAATTACATCAAAGATTCAATAATTAATACTTTCTACCTTGTTATTTTCCTAGTGGTTGTTAGATGGCTTTTATCAGGTAAAAACCTTCTATACCTATGTTCTTCATAAATAAATTTTTTTATCATGAATGGATTATGTCAAATGCTTTTTCTGTATCCTTTTTGTTAATTTGCTGCATTCCATTTGCCAGCATCTTATTGATGAGTTTTGCATCTACATTCATTAAATAGTTTGGCCTGCAGTCATCTTTTTTTTTTTTTTAAATTAATTAATTTATTTATTTGACACAGGGTTTTGCTTTGCAGCTTGGATTGTAGTGATCCTCCTGTTGCAGCCTCCCCAGCAGTGGGATTACAGGTGTGCACCTACGTGCCTGGTTTCAGTGGCAGGCATGGCATGCCCAGGGTTCGGGGGCCAGCATGGCATGCGGTTCCAGGGATCAAACTTGGGGCCTTGCGTTTGCCAGGCAGGCACTTATATTGCACAGCTATCTCCCCATCCTGCAGTCATCTTTTTTGATAGTGTCCTTTTCTGGTGGTGTTTTTTTTTTGTTGTTGTTTGTTTTTTGGTGGAATCAGGGATTGAACTCAGGCCTTTACGCTTGCCAGGCAAGCACTTATTCTACTGAGCTATCTCCCCAGCCCTCCTTTTCTTCTTTTGGAATTGGGGTGATGCTTTCTTCCAGGAATGACTTTGAGAACACTGCTTTCCTTTCAACTTTATTAAAAAGTTTGAGGAGTATTGTCATTAGATCTTCTCTAAAGTACTTGTAGAATTGCTTTTCTAAGTTGGTAGTTTTTTAAAAATCACTTCTTCAGTTTAACTGACTGATATGGATTTTCAGGATTTTTATATTTTCTTGGTAGTTTATATGTATTTAGGAATCTACCCATTTCTGCTGAATTTCCATTTTATTAGAGTATATTTTCTCAAAGTATTTACCAATGATCTTCTGGATTTCAGCAGAATTGGTTGTGTTTTCACATTTTTCATTTCTAACTGCATGGATTTGGGTCTTTTCTTTCCTTATTTTGGAAAGCCTGGCTAAGGTTTATCTACTTTGTTTATTATTTCTTTTTTTATTTTTTCAAAGTACTGATTTTTTAATTCCTTGACTCTGTACTTTTTAGTTTCAATTTTATAAATTCTACTCTGCTCTTCATAATTTCCTTCCTTGCACTAGTTTTGGATTTGGATTGTTCTTGTTATTCTAGTCCTTTGAGGTGTATCATTAAATTATTTGGTTTCAGTTTGCTTTGTTTTTCTGATTTGGCAGTTCACCCTTTCAACTTTCCCTTTAAGGGCTGCTTTCATTGTGTCCCTCAGATTCTGATATGTCATATTGGCATTATCATTTGATTATAAGAACTGTCTAATTTCTTAATTACATCTGTGACCCACTGATTATTCAAAAGGGTATTGCTTAATTTCCACATTTGCATAGTTTCTGATGCCAGTCCTTTCTAGTTTCATTGCACTATGATCTGATGATATAGATGGGATAATTTTGATTGTTTTGCATTCAGTTAAACATGCTTTATGGGCTATTATGTGATCTATTTTGGAGAAAGTCCCATTAGCTGCTGAAAACAATATGTATTCTGATGTTGGATAGAACATCCATAGATATATATTAAGTCCTTTTGTTTGAAGGTTTGGTTCAACTCTTTTATTTCTTTGTTGATGTTTTTATCTGGCTGATGTTCGTTTGTGACAGTAGAGTATTAAGGGCCCCATTACAATTATATTAGTAGTGCTTGTCAGATTTTTTTTTATGTCCATTAGTGTTTGTTTTATAAAATTGGATATGCCAGCATTTGGCATGTGTATATGCCTATAACTGTTATCTTTTCTGGTTGAATTATTTCTTTAATGGATATATTATGACCCTTCTTTGTCTCTCCTTTTTTTTTTTTTTTTTTGGTCTTTTTGAGACAGGGTCTCACTATGCAGTTCAGGCTAGCCTTAAGCTCACTTTGTAGCTCGGGCTGGTCTTGAACTCACAACAATCCTCCTGCCTCAGCCTCCTGAGTGGTGGGATTACAGGCCTGCGCCACCATGCCCAGCTCTCTTTGTCTCTTCTGATCAGTCTTGGCTTGAAATCTACTTTGTTCAAAATTCAGATACTTGTGTTTGCTTTTCTCTGGTTTCTTGTTGAATGAGATATTGTTTTCCATTCTTTGATTCTTAATTTATGAATTTCTTTTTGAATTAAGTGTGTTTCTTGCTCTCTGAATGTTGGGCTTACAAATGTGTGCCACCATGCCTGGTGGAAATACCTTATTTCTCTGTCAATTTTGAAGGAAAATGTTGCAGGATACTTATGTTGGGGGTTAGTTGTTATCTTGAAGGGTTTGAAACACTTTATTAGAAGCCCCTCTTCACCTTTAAGGTTGTTTGTTTGGTTTTGCCTTTGAAGTTTGTATAGAGAAGTCTATTGTAATTCTAGTGGGTTTCCCTTTATGTATGTTTCATTAACTTTAACAGCGTTTGAGACTTTGTCCCTGTAATAGACATCTGGCGCTTGGGGTATAACATGGCACAGAGAGGTGGTCTTTTGGCGATAGCTACTTGAGCTCTATATGCCTCATTTATCAGTATGTTTATTTCTTTTCCTGTATTTGGGGAGCTTTCTGCCATTATTTTTGCGAACAGAATTTTTTTATGTCATTGTGTTGTTTCCTGATTTTTCAGTTATTTCAATACATTTAAATTGTCTTCCTTGTGTGATATATCAAATGTTATATCTATTTTTCATATTCTTTTCTTGCTTTTAAGATATATTTGAGTTGTTGGTCTTAAAGACATCATTGTTTTCTATTTCTGAAATTCTGTCCTCACATTGGTCTCTTCTGCTGTCCGTACTTTCAATATAATTTTTAATTTACTAGATTTCTGATTAAAATCTTTTGTTCTGGTTTGTTTTTTTTGGTCTTATTTTTACTATTTTATTGTTTTGGTACCGGGAATTGAACTCTGGGCTTCATGCTTGCTAGGCAAGTGCTGCAACACTGAGCTACATCCCCGGCCCATGAGTGAAATCTTTTCATACACTGTAGTTCTTAGCTAAAATAGTCATTTGTATTTTTGTAGCATTTCATTTAGCTCATTTAGCTTTTTATTAGTATCTTTTGAAAGCTCTTTATTTCTATTATCTGTTTTATACTTGCTGTGATTCATCTGAGTACTCTTTGATCTGTTTTCTAGCCTCCTTTGTTACCCTTTTGAGTAACTGGGTGTGTGACCTAAGGTATCCTGCCCCACTGATGTCTCCTGGATTGGCTTTGGGGGAGTTGGGAGTTTTAGGGTCATTTTGTTTCCTTGTTGTTGTAGCTTGTGTCTAGATCTGCCCTCTAAGATTTATGTACTCATAGGTGGGTTTTTTTGGAGGTGGCTGGATGTAGGATGTTCAAATATGGATTAAGGGTATGTGACAACTAAATTAGTGCAATGATTGATTTAGTGTAGTTTTGGGTGAGGATAATGGGAAACACTACCCTGACTGAGGGTGGCACCAGCCAATAGACTTGTAGCCTGTGTGGAACGAAAGGGAAAGCATAAGGAAGGCTGCTGCTGCTCCTTTCTGCATACCTTGCCGTGGACTGTTTCTCCCCTGCCATTGCCCTCTGCTGTGGCACCCTGTCTCAGAGCCAGCTGAATATGAACTGAAACCTCTACAAACTGTGAGCTGAAGAAAACCTTTCCTTCTTTAACTTTGGGTGTTGTGTATTTTACTTCTGCAACTAGAAAAGTAACAAAGACATTTGTATTCTGATATTTTTATTGTTTTCTATTTCTTTGTTTTGTTTGTGCTGAGGTTTGTAGATACTCACAGTACAAAGACATTATTGCTAGTATAGAGATCTTTCTAGTTGCTTTTCAGTGATGTACTTTGGGCATAGATAACCACAGTCCTTTGCCTCAGCCCCTAAATTAACTGTTAATTTAGGAGGAGAGGATGCAGTATAATTAGCTCAAGGATAAAGTACTTTGGGAATGTTAGTATTGTTAATGTCGCAAAGATAATCTCAGTGTTGGTTTACAGAGTAAGAGTGACAGTTTTGCAATCCTGGAAATATTAAGCAAATCAGCTACAATAGCACAGAGTTACCTCAGTTCAAGAATGCTTTTGTTTTCAGACTATTTTGTTCATAAAAAGAAGTATTTAGAAGAATTTTGTTTTTGTTTGTAGACTCTGCAACAGGTAACAACACGACCATGGCCATCTTTTCTACACAAACACAAATGTAGCCATCTTTTCCAAAATCATAGAACAAATTAAGTTCACGAACTGAGGTATGACTGTATCATCCAAGACAAACTGGATATTAACATGCCATAAGAACCAATTATGAACCACCTTAACTCTGGAGGAAAAAAAACTACAGTTTGGTATAAACATTAAGACATACCAAGAAGTAAATCAAAACTATCATATAATACATGTGACAACTATATCTCCACTAATATTAAAAAAGAATTCAAAAGTAATTTTGAATTAACTAGCTATTGGGAAATGAATAAGCCTAGGTGTGGTGGCATATGGCTTTAATTCTAGCACTCAGGAGGCTAAGCTTGAGAAATGCTGTGAGTTTGAGGCCAGGCGGGGCTATATAGTGAGTTAAAGGTCAACTTGAACTGTATTATGAGACCATCTATCTCTCAAAGTGAAAGAAAGAAAGACAGACAGACAGACAGACAGACACACACACACACACACACACACACACACACACAGAGACAGGTAGAAAGAAAGAAAGAAAGAAAGAAAGAAAGAAAGAAAGAAAGAAAGATTAATGAAGCTTTATGTATCATTATACTATTAAAGATACAGGGTTTGGGAATGGGAGAATACAAAAAAATAAACTACATGGTATGAGAAGAAAAGGCAGAAATAGTACAAAGGATCCTACTGGGGAGTAGAAGGAAGTTTATAGAATTAGGTAAAGGCAAGAGAAAATTTTGACAAGAAATAGAGGATAAAAGAAAAAGAAGGAGGAATGGGGATATAGTTCAGTGACATAGTGCTTTCTTGGCAAGTACAAGGTCCTGAGTTCAATTCTCAGTTAAAAAAGAAAATAAAAAAAAAAAAAAGGAAGTAAAGAAAAGTGATAAGAAGCAAGGAAAGATAAAAGAAAAATTCTCCTAACCCCAATAAGCTGGCGAAGAAAAAAGGAGGAATAGAAAGAAGAAAAAACTAGACTAAATCAAAAACAATGCACGCACTCACAAAAAACCTAAACCAAAACCAAACAAAAAGCAAACCAAACAAAAACAAACAACAAACAAAAAAAGAAATTTCTCTGGGATTTGGAACATGTGGTTTTCTTCTAGGAGCTACAATTTTATGGCAGTGTCCATGTCAAGATGTGTCCCTGCTCATGCTTGTAGTTAAAGAAAGCAGCCAGACCCCACATCCGTGCTGGATGAAGACACCAGCATGCAGCAGGATTAGGGTAAAAGCATCAATGCAGTGACTTTCAAATCCAGAGCAATTCAGGCTGAGCCTGACCGCTGGCCATGGCAGCAAGGCCTATGTCCTTTAGCTTAAACCTCTCAGGAAGTCTCTTTCCTGCCTGACTTTGACTCCCTCCTTGACTTTGGCTGTCCCTCACCCAGTCACTGTGGGAACATAACCCTTGGGAGTCCTGAGTGGAAGGGCTTTGCGTTGGCTGCTCTGAGTCTTGGGTTCAAGTCGTCTCCAAAATATCATCCAGTCAAGTACTCTGTCTGGGGCTTATGGCAGGTTCTTGGGCTAGAGTCACCAACCAGCTGTTTCCTATCAAAGGACTCACATGGGAGCAGAATCCGATACTCTCCCTGAAGCCTACAGCACCTGCTGGTTCATTCCATCATCTTATTTCTCCCATCCAAGTACTAACCAGGCCCAACCCTGCTTAGTTTCCGAGATCAGACGAGATCAGGTGTGTTCAGGGTGGTATGGCCATAGACCATCATCTTATTTCTGATTTTACTTCGTACACGTGGTCTTTCTTTTCCATGGACCACAGCTGGGAGCCAAGGACAAAGTGGAGATTGTCACTTCTCTCCTCCATGTTTTGTTTTATCTCTTCAATTTCTCTGTAGGTTTTACTTCTTCTGCCAGGGAAAAACCAAGGATCTCTGAGTCTTGGGTTCAACCCTTCTCCAAAATATCATCCAACCAGGAGATCCCTGGTTCTCAGGAGCTACTTCTTTCTCTTTATTTCTCCTAAGTTATTTTCCAGTGTCCAGTTCTCAATCTTAGGCTCAGTTATTGTTCTTTACCTCTCTGTCATTTTCCCAGAAATCCATTCTTTATTTTCTATTTCAAGATACTATTTTGCAGGGGCCAGGGAGATGGTGCAGTGGAATAAGCGCTTCCCTGGCAAATGCAAGGGCCTGAGTTCAATCCCTGGTTCCACAAAAAAAAAAAAAAAAAAAAAAAAAAAGATACTATTTTGCTAAATTGGTAAATTGCCTTGTCTAGGCTTATACTTTCTAGGAATTTTTTTTTTTTTTTTTTTTTTTGTGGTGGTCCAAGAGATTGAACCCAGGACCTTGCACTTGCTGGGCAGGCACTTATTCTACTGAGTTATCTCCCCAGCTCCAGGCTTAAACTTTCAATTTTACTGTCTCAAACTCTAAGAGTACTGGGACTACAGGCACACACCACCATGCCCAGACTGAAGATTTTGTAGTATGCAGCAGCAACTTTCCTTTGGGAGCTCAGCCAGTACAAGAGGATAGATTAATGTTGGGTGACCTGGGATCTCTTGCTCTATCACCCTCTGTCATATCTCGTAGCTGTGAAGAAAATGTCTTCTTCATGCATAGTTAAGAGATAGGAAGTGTGGAATAGCCTTTTTAGTCTGTTTGAACATCTAATGACAGCCATTTCCTAAAATCAGTTATTATACATCTCCTTGGGCCTAAGAACTCCCATGCACTCTTTCTCCCCCCCCCCCAGTCTGTCTTGCTATATAGTTCAAGCTGGCCTTGAACTTACTATGTAGCTCAGGCTGGCCTCAGACTTGCAGCCATCCTCCTGCCTTAGCCTCCCAAATGCTAGGATTATAGGCAAGCACCACCATGCCTGGTCACCTTCATCTTAATAACAATATTTTTCTTTCTTTCACATGGAAGATAGAGGACTCCCTCAAAGATGATCAGGGCTTCCTCCCCGACAGTGACAGACCACAGATGCCTCAGGGCCCAGCTTTCCTTCACCCCTTGTAATGCTGATGACAATAATGATGATAATAATGAAGCCTGATTTCCAAAATGAGTATAATGACAATAATGAGAAAGGCAGCATCAGAGATTGGGGAGAGAAGGGACTTTGGAGCCAGACTGCCGGGACCCATATCACAGCCCCATCTCTGAGTAACTGTGGGAACTTGGAAGTCACTTTCCTACTTTGTTTCTGGTCCCTCTCATGTGTAAAATAGAAATCAGAGTAGCTAATCAATGCAATGGATTTAGAAGAGTATGTACATGGTCCTTATCTGTTATTGCTATTATTGTTATCACTGACTGATATCACTGTTGTTGCTGTTCTTATTACTGGTATTGTTAGTGTTCATTTTGCTGATATTACTATTATAAAACATCAAGACCTTTTCATGTACATGTCATCTGAATTACATAGGCCTATGAGAGAAAAGGTATGGTTATTATTTCACATTGCAGGTGAGAAATCTGAGGCTCAGAGAGGTTGAGAAACTTGACCAAATATACTCAGCTTGATGCAGAGCCTGTATGTCCTCCACTTGGCCCACTTTGTCAAGACTGGTTATTCGGGATTAAAAGGGTTGCTTCACCATTACCTGACAGTCCTATTATCCCTGCCCAGCAGGAAGGAAGGTTTTATTGCTTCTACTTAATGCATGGACAATAAGGGCCAGAGAGTTAAGTGGCTGCAGGATGGCCCTGCCTCCTCCAGCTAAGCTGCTTTTGGCCCAGCTGGTCAGGACTACTTCAAAAATCACAATTTAACCATCCATTGTTCTGTACACAGAGACAACTGCCCCCCAGGTCACCCCACTTGGTACTGTCACAGTGATTAATAAGACATTCTGTGTTCATGTGAAGCCTCTCAGTCAAGACTTCACAGTGCTTTGCAAGCATTAATTAAGGTTCATAGCAGTGACTCAGCTATGTTGGATCCCTGAGCCCATTTTATATCTTCAGCTGGTGCAGAAAGAGACCAAATCACTCCCTCAGCAAGCCCTGACCTTCAGCCCAGCCAGGGCCAATGGGCATTCCTCATCCCTGGATTTTTTTCTTTTTTGTGGAACTCAGGCCCTTGCACTTGCCAGGGAAGCGTTTATTCTACTGAGCCATTTCCCTGGATCCCTTTGTCCCTGGATTTAGCCAAAGTCACTTGCAGAGAGACCTCCCTATTGTTCTTCCAGACTTACAATATCCAGCACTCATAAGTCATTTTCTGTTTGAGGCAGGCCCATGCCAACATCTCTGAGCTTGGGTTCAATCTAGTGCCAGGTGCTTTCCTACCTTGGGACTGATGTAGCTCCTGGTCTCTGCCCATCAGTATTGTAAGGACTACTGCATCTCCATGTAGGGTCCTCTAAAGTCAGGGCTGTCCCTGAAACACCACTAGCACCATGTACCCATCCTCTCCTCTGCTGCTTCATCCTCATCTCCACCTGTGCCCTCACCCCTCTGCCAGTCTGCTACAACTCTGACTTACAAGAAGGTGAGAAGATACTGCATAACTCAGGATAAAGAGCTTGGGCCTCCTCCCAAGAATGGGGGGTGGGTTGCACAGCAGGGAGGGGTGTGGCCAAAGGTTGTGCTTTGGCATGACTACAGGATAATATTCTTGTGGGTGGAAAGATGGTGAGATCATAGGCAATGAAGTCAAGAAGGGTATGGCCAAGAGCCAGAGGAACAGGGATGGCTCCCAGCTTAGCTGCAGCACCATGATGAAGTAAGGAGAGAAAGGGTTTGGGTGACATTTAGAAAGAAGATTGTCAGGATGTGGTGCCTTTCTGGAGGTGGATGAAGGAGGAGGGGCTTGCACAGAGCTTGCAACATGACCTCCAGCCATCAGACAGATCTACTCTGTTGGGCATTTCTGCCCCCTATGTGAAGTACTGGGCTTAGTAAAGCTGAGACCAACTTGGCAGCATTAGTTTATACAGGCTGTCCTGCTGCTCTGGAGAAGTCATGTCAGTGAAACTGACCAAGAGAGGGATAGGAGAGGGGACCGAGAGACCCAAGTGGATTGTCCCCAGGAACCTATCTGGCTTAATCGGGAATGAAGACTCACACTTATAGCTCAGCCTCAATTCCTGAGCCAGTGACACTTCAGGTCACCACTGAGTCAGTCCACATTGAATCTAAGGAGCTGGGTATTCCCCCCTCCACCCACATAAACCAAGGCTCAGGGTTTAATGGGCCTACCTCTACCTCTATGATCAGCTGAATATTGCCCCTGTAAGTTGTCCACACTTCAGTCCCAAAACCTATGAATATACTTTATATGACAAAAGGAACTTTGTCAATGTAATTAAGGATCTTGAGATGGTTTTGAATTATCATGCTGGGGTCCAGTATAATCTCAAACGTCCTATAAGTGGTAGGAGAAGATGATAGGAGAAGCAGAAGCTGAGGTAACATGCTTTGAAGATGAAGGAAGGGACCACAAGCCAAGAAAGGCAGGCAGCCTCTAAAAGTTAGAAAAGGAAAGGAAATGACTTCTTCCCTAGACCTTCCAGAAAGAATGCCATCCTGCTGACATTTTGATTTTAGGTCAATGAAATTGATTTTGGATTTCTGACCTCCAAAATGGTAAGATAATAAATTCCTTAGTATGTTTAAATCAAAGCAGAAATCCTCAGTAGGCGGGGGGAGGCATTTATTCTAGGTGAGGAAGGAGGTTTATTTTGATTTTGTGGAGGTCCTCACAGAATTAGGGTTCACCTCTTCCCTTTCTTGGAACTGAGGAAGCCATAGACATGCCTGTTTCTTGTTTGGGCTGGGTCAGTTACTTGGGCAAGACAGAGGAATGTATGTTCCCCCATCCAAAAGAAAAAGAAAAAAGAAGAAGAGGAAGCTGGAAGAACATGCAGGAAGCAGAGGATTGGAAAGGGCTCACAGAAGGAAAACAACATTTGCTGTTGTCAAAAAAGTAGGACCAGCTGCTTGAGGGCCTGGTCAGGGGAGAAGTGTGGGAGGAAGTCCACCTCCTACTCAGATTCTGTTGTAGTTTGATGATGTTGAGGGCTTTGGGAGGAAAGGAGGGAAATTTCCCTGTGGCCAAGGATCTGAGCTACTGCAAATTGCTTCTTATGCAGTCTCCTTTTCCTCAAGGGAACAGTGGGTGAGTTTCTGCTCCTAAGGATGCTCCTGGCACTAAGAGGGAGGCCAAGTGGGGCTGCTAGGGCATCTGGCTGGGTAGCAGTGGTTCCCTCAATAAGAGAGAGTTCAAGTGAAGAACCTCAGCAGCCTAGTGTCTGCCTGGCAAGTGCGAGGGCCTGAGTTCAATTTCTGGTACAAAAAAGGTGAAAAACTTTCAGCTTAAAACTTCTGAATATCCTTGAAAAGGATCAATTTTTTTAACCATTTGTACATTTGTACAATCACACCCTGGTATAAAAGATTTTAGTTGGAATCATTAACATTCACACTGTTCTTGTGGGGGGTGTTTCAAAGCCATTTGAAAAGTTATCAGCCTTTGATCTTCACAACCTATGAGCAGGTTCTGGTATTACCCCAATTTACAATTAAGGAAACCGAGGTTCAATGAGGTAAAGTGATTGATTTAAATGAGTTTTTGGGCCAGGATTTTGACCTAGGTTTTTTGGTCTCCCCATCAGCACTACTATGGTGCCAAAAAGATTTCAGAGTTCACAGCTTCTTCTTTATCTTGTGATCTGGTTCCATTGGCTGAAGACTTTTGCTGGGAGTTACCAGCAAACTGGGTTAGGTCTTTCTTCCTCGGGGTCTTATCCTACCTCAGACCTCTGCTTCAGGCTTAAACAGGGCCCTCAGTTGCCCTACTGTGTGCCACCAACAGCTGTTTGCTAAGCTTGGCACTGAGCAGAGAGGAAAGATGGCCTAGGGACTGGCACAGGTGAAGGGAATCATAGAGACTAATGTGGCCGCTCTGGAGCCCAGGAGTAGCTAAGGGAGCCTGAGGAGCTGTGGGGTGCTGTCATCCAGCAGAGCAGTGCTGGTAAGAGGGAAGGCCTAAGACCTCAGCAAGGGGTGGCTGCATACATTGAGCATGGGTAGGCCCTCAGTGACCAGGGGCTCAGTTTTCAACAGCCTCCTGCCCAATCCAGAGGCTCCTCACAAATAGCCAGAGGAGTCAGTTGTGCATTTTCTGGGTGTAGCTGTTCTATCAAGTCCTTCTTTTTGCTTCACTGGAGGCAAGAGCAGAGGGCTAGCACAAAAGGAAGCATAGTAGATTGATACCCCGGGCCAGAGGTGCCTACAGCCCTCCTGTTCCTTCCCATGGCTGTTGGGAATGACAGTTTCTCTTGGCTCCTCCATTCAACCAAGAGTACCACCATGTCTTCATATCCTGTGCATACACAGTAGGATGTACCCATCCTAACGCATGCCTTGGACTTTTAAATCGTGAGCCTGACCTTGTCTGTTTCATGCAATGGTACTGTGGAAGCCATAGGAGAATATGCACTGAGAGACCCTGTGACTCCTGAGAACCAATTGAAGAGTTTTGTTGTGTGCCAGGGCATGTGTCATTGTGGTTAACAGATTGCCAAGTCAAGCTGGTCTTGATTCCACTGTGACCGGGGTAAATTAATTCCATGTATGAACCTCAACACAGATTATCTTGAAACAGAGGTAATCTCAGTAGCCACATCATTTGACAGCTAAGAGATGAAAGGAGAAAATTCATGTAGATTTTCAGCATTGTGCCCAGCACCAGAATACACTGTAGATGCTGTGGTGTTCCAAAAACTTTCCCTAATGACTGCTATAGTCTAGAAGCATTTTCACAAGGAAATGCCCCCTAATTAAAAGTGCTCAAACTTCTCTGAACCTTGGCTGATGAGATGGTGCCTGTGGGAGGGTGTTGATAGCACCCACCCCACTTATCAGACAGTTGGGTTTATATAGGCTATAGTCAGAATCTCTGACTTCAGAATTTTGGTTGTCAATTGTCAGTACATGAGAAACAAAAATGGAGCTCATGGATGTCCCTAGAGGTGCCAAGATTGGAACTGGTAATGAAGAGTATCTTTCCTGTTCAAAAGAAATAGACCACTGGGGGTGAGATAGACAGGGAGGAGCCCTGCCTACCAAGTGGGTCTCCTCCATCCTGATGGTTCCAAGATTCCATACCAAGTTTCAGTAGCTGAGTTTTGTATGGGAGAGAAAAGAGGCCTACTTTCATCCTCTATTGAACAGAACCCAGCACAGGCATGGTGGTACATGCCTGTAATCCTAGCACTCAGGAGGCTGAACAGGAGGATCATTGTGAGTTAAAGACTGGCCTGGGTTACAACATGAGCTCAAGGCCACTGAACTGCATAGAAAGACCAAAGCCAGAGAGAGAGAGAGAGAGAGAGAGAGAGAGAGAGAGAGACAGACAGACAGACAGACAGACAGATAGACAGAGAGAGAGAGAGAGAGGAACCCCATTGGCTTGTGTGGTAGGGGAGCTATGGGAGGCAAATGGCAAACTCCATTGGACACTATGAAGACAAGGAGACAAGGAGAGACCCCCTAAGGAACCAGAGTTGTTTCATTGGCCCCCTGGAGCAGATCCAAGATTGAAAGGAAAAAGAACAGAAACCAAAAGAACTGTGAGGACAGGTGCAGGAAGGTTTAGGTCCCAATGGGAAGCATTGAAACTGACCCTAAACTTCAAATTATTGTTGGCATTGCAAGATGAGGATGAGTGAACCTTCAGCCGAGGAGCTGGTGGGATAGACAACAAGCTGTTTGGCCTATGCAGCCTAGGCTGGGGCTAGATGGTGAGAATGTGGAGACCAAGCAGTCAACTAAAAGACAAAGAGAAAGAGGTAAACCAACCAGAAAGGATGGTACTTGGGTATTCTAGCCTTCCTCCCCTGCCCTCTGCTGAAGGGAAGTCAGTAACATGTGTGTCTCTATGGTCAACAATGTAGCCCCAGTACAAGGCACAGAACCTGGTATGTGAAGAGGTGCTGAACAAATGGGCTTGGTCAGAAAGAAGGAAGGATCTCTGTTGCTTAATGTAGACCATCTTTTTGAGGAAAATAAACTTCACACTTAAGATGAAACAAAGGTAAATGTATCATAGAAGCTCCATTGTAGACCGTTATATCTATTGCAGCATTAATAATCCTGTTCCAGGGGCTGGGGAGATAGCTCAGTAGAATAAGCACTTACCTGGCAAGTGCAAGGGCCCAAGTTCCACAAAAAAAAAAAAAAAAAAAAAAAAAAAAAAATCCTGTTCTACTTTTACGAAGTGCATAGCACCATTCTAAATAAGATCTTTAAGTGATGGGGCATCTAGTTAACACATTTGCAGATTATCTACTAAGGTTTGATGTAGAGCGAGGCCACATGGATGTCAGACACAAGTGCAACCAAAAGAGAATGCATATTGATTTGATAACCTAATTTGATCTCTGACCTTTATGTCATTATTGGGAATGGACACAAAGAAGAGCAAGGAGAGCATGGGGAGCTGGCTGACTCAGGTCACAACCACTTCCTAACCATACCAAGAAGCTCTCACGTGTCTCCCCCAGTCACCCTGAAGCTGGCCCTGGTAGGTCCAGTAGGTCCTGGCTGCTGCAGAGCTCATTCCCTATGTATGACTCACTGATGGAGGTTGCCAGCAGTAACTGCTGAATATTTGAGAGAGACATGATTCAGAAAGCTGTGAAACAATGAAAAGCTCTTAACAATTGATTTAAAATCAATAGGGTGAGAAAACAGCACCCAAAATAGAAATATCCCCATGAGGCTGAGGGATAGATCTACACTCTTCACATCTGTTTCTGTCATTGCACTCATTTTCCAACCCCACCCAAGTACACACACTTAAATATTTCCTGATTCAGTTTTGACCCTGAACTGTCAATAAGAACAATAACTACATTTATGGATTGCTTCTTTCCGTCAAATACTTTAAATTTCCTTATTAAATCCTCCCATGAATCCAACTAGGTTGATATGATTATTCCTATTTTACAGACGAAGAGCAGCCTAAATTCATTCAGCAATTCAAATAAAAAATTTAAGTTCAAGTCTGTCTGGTTTCAGAGAAGATGGTTGTTGCAGGGTCTCACTGCACAGCTTGGACTCATGGTGATCCTCCCACTTTCAGCCTCCCCAGTGCTGGGATTACAGGAGTGCACCACTACACCTGGACTCTGGTGAGGCATGTGGTACTAGGGATCGAACCCTGGTCCCTGTGCCTGCCTAAGCTTGTCTAAGCAGGTGCTTTAGACCACTGAGCTATCTTGACAGCCCCTACCCTAAAACATCTTGAGGCCTTGGGTAGCACTGTCCAAGTGAATTATCTGCAATGGTAGAAATATTCTGTATCTGCATCTATCTCCAGGGGTAACTACTAGCAACTCATGGCTATTAGGCACTTTAAGTACAGCTAATATGACTGAAAAACTGAATTTTTTAAATTTAATTTAAATAGCTGTTGACTGGGTGTGGTAGTATATACCTATAATCCCAGCACTGGGGAAGCTGAAGCAGGAGGGTTGCCACGAGTTTGGGGCCAGACTGGGCTACACAGTGAGTTCAAGGCCAGCCTGAAAGACATGGAAAGACCCTCTCTTGAAAAGAAAAAATAGCTGCATGTTGCTACTGGTTACTATACCTGACAGCACTATCCTAGAGCTATAGGCAGTAGTCCATGGGATAATCCTAGGTTGGGGGCTATGTAACACCTTTCATTTGGGTTACAGGAGTGGGAATGGAATTGAAAATGACTGGGGGGTGCACACTCTAAGCAGCCACCTCTAAATGTGGGGGCTGAGACATTAAATCAGAGAAAGGAAGGAGGGAGTGGGTAGGACAGAGGAGAGAGGAGGGGCTTAGAAAGCAGAGGCAGGAACAAGATGGGTTCATCTGAGGATCTAGTCCCTTGTTCAGAATGTAAAGGAAAGATGAAACATCGAGAGGCCCCAGGAAGGGGACAACTCCAGGACAGCTAATGGGTCTGCCCCAAAGGGAGGCACCTTTGGTTCTTCTGCCAGGGACCCTAGACTTCCTGTGGGCTGGGTCCACCCTCACTCACATCCCATTGCTTTGCTTGCTTTGGACCATCTGAGTAGCAGTTGCTTCCAGGGAGCCAAGGAATAAACATCACCGTGGAGACAAACTCACTTGACTCCACTTACAGCAGCTAATGACCCAAGAGTTCCAGCTTGACGGCCCTTTTGCTTCTGTGAGCAGTGCTGGAGAAAATTTGGCCATGGAAAAAGATATTAGGAGGCAGAAGGCAATAAACTAGAAAGATTAGGACAAATGTGTGACGGGCATGTCAGAGGCAACATTTGCAGTAGAACAGTCACTCAGCCTGCCTCACATAGCCACCCAGTTTCTGTTTGCAAATTGAATATGTTCCTCCCCACCATGCAGATATGGAGGCAGCAAATGCAGCAGCAGCAGAAAGGCCTGGCCAGCTTGTTCTAGAGGGGACTTCTTGTTTTGGACTTTCAAAGGGGTGCAGCAACAGCTTTTGGTTTTGTGGCTGGACTTCAAATGTCAAGAGCAGACCTAGTCATGTGGAGAAAAGGACTTCCTGTAAGGTCATGGTGGGAAGTAGACATCAATCCTTCCCTTCCTGTCTGACTATAGAAGGAGCAAAAGCATGAACATGAAGGCTTTGCCAGAGGCAGATCCCCTGTGTCATAGAACCCTGCATCTGTGTCTGGGCCTAGATCAGGGGTAAAGGGGATTACATTTGGTCTTTGGCTCGTGGACACAAATGGGCATGTTAAGGAGACATGCACAGAAAGCTCACAGAAGAGTATAACCCATTAGATTCTGGGTTGTTCTAAGGACTATCATCATGTCAGAAATCCCAATAGACGATGATTATGACCAGAGGAGGCAAGAACCCAAGGGAGTCTCAGTGATGTAACCAACCTTGATGTAATCAAACCTGTGGGGGATGGCACACATCACCGTGTGCCATAGACAGTGTAGGCTAAGGATTTAAGTCACTGCAGGATTATAGAATTGATCCTTGCCCCCAAGATAAGGTACATGGAAACCCCAGGGCTGGGTAATGGAGGCCTAGGCTCTGGTGTGGGCAAAGCCAAGGACTGCTAGCTTTCCTGCTAGATATAGGAGGATACAGTCCAGTCAAGCTACTGGCCAGCTTCTGCAAAGCTCAGTATAACTGGGGTTGCCAGAGGGCTGCTTAGCACTATGTGCATGAGTAAGATTGTTCTGAAAAATTCAGTAAGTGAATTAGGGGTCTCTAACTGCCTTGGAAACCTTGGTGCTGAGCTGTATTTTCTGATCAGAATCTGGGTTGGTTCAGGGACACTGGGGCTCAAAGCTCTCATACTGATTTCAGAACAATTATTCCTACTAGAAGGAGCATGGGGGCACAAATGGTACTCTTCCTCCCTGGACTGCAGGACAGTAGATTCATGTATAGCTTGGCTAGGAAGGAGAGGGGGTATGTGGCCCAGGGCTAACGCTGATGTGTTTGAGTTATCCTTGTCAGTGATGAGTCTCCCTAAGACCTTTGGCCTGTTCCCTCTTAAATGAAGAAGTTGAAGACCAAGAAAGGAAACTATTCCTTGACCAAGAAATAGAACATGTCTTTGGAGAGAGAAATAAAGTCTGGCTCTACAGTGAGGAAAGGATCTTAAAGTGAGGCCAACCTTCCAGCATGAGTGTAAGGGAGGTCAGCCTTGACCTGACTGCAGCAGAAGCTGCCGGCCCCCAAGCGTCTGCCCTCAAAATATAGCATAGCCCCTATGGTTTGACTATGTCTACCAAAACTTATGGTGAAATTTAATATCCAGTGTCAGATTAACAGGGTTGAAACTTAATCTGCCTGGTGTTTGGAGTAGGACCTTCAGGAGGTAATTAAGGTTAAGTGGAGTTATCAATGTGTAGACTTATGGGAATGTAACTTTATAAACAGAGGAGGCTCGATAAGCTAGGGTGATCTGTCTTGCCAAGTGATGCCCTATACTACCTTGGGATTCTGCAGAAAGTCTCGTAGCATGAAGGGCTTTACCAGATGAGGCCATCAGATCTTGGACTTAGCCTTCAGAACCATAACCATATTTGTTTTTCATAACTCAGCCTGTCACATTTGGTTATAGCAACAGAAAAGGGCCTAAGACACCCCAACCTCTCTCCTTCCCTACTCCATTCTAATTGCAACTTTTCTCTTCGAGTAATGCACAGGAACATTGCAGAGATAGCAACTAGGACTCCACAAAGCCCACTGCCTCCTCACCTGTGCTTTTGATTAACTACGCTGCCAGAGGTATGGGCTGTGATTCTGTGGTGAGAATCAATTTCATAGATATCCATAAATAAAGAAGGAGTAATTCACACTCTGAGGCTGAGCACAACAGCTATTTTGGGTCAAAAATAGCTACATTTCCTTCCTGAATGGATCTGGCTTAGCCATCCTTCCCCTGATCTGGCTCCTCAGCCTTCATTCTGAGTTCAGCACACTGAATTTGGCCACATACCAGTGAAGAAGCACTGGGCTAATTTCCAGTCTTTAAGGCCTTTTCTTCACCACCTTACTGTTCATTATAAAAGCCACATGGAAGAGAATCTGGAAACATAGCATGCAGAATCATGCCACTCTCATAGTGACAATTTCTGTTTGGCTTCCTCTTCAGTCTGGGCCCATGTGCATAATGGTTGGACCAGGACACTCTCTTTATGGTCTATTTATTCAATTAATGTTAGATGCGTCTCCATGTGGCCTCTGAGTCTTCGAGAGCATCATTTCCAGTGGCTGCAGAATGTTGTGTCAAGTGCGCAGACAAGCATTATTTAATCATTGCCTTCTGTGCACATTATTGCTGGAAGCCAGGTCATCTGACCTGATTTTGGCTCATAATGCACATTTGCCAGTCCCAGTGCAGAGATGTACTAGACTGGGGGCAGAATTCAGATGCATTTATTCATGAAACATTTATTAGCTGTCAGTTAAAGGCAAGGCACTGTACCAGGGTGAGGATAAAGTTTTAGGGAGGAAGAAAATGTGGCCCTAGGTACCCAGTTGCTTGAAAGTCTCACATGGCAAGGAAGTAGTCCCCAGCCCCCGTGTCACATAGTGAAGGTGGTAATTAAGGTTGCTGACTCCCAAGGACGTCATGTTAGGTCTAGTTCCCTGAAAATGCACTCTCGAGTAATTGGAAGTTGTCTTTTAGATAGTAATGCATCCCCATTTATTTGTTACTGATGATAAAGCAATGAAGTTTGGGACTAAGTTACTTAAAAAATGAAGAAGAAGCAAAGATCCTAAGGACTTTTCCTGTAATGGAATTAACTGTAGTCAAAATTAGTGCCTTCTGACGTTTCTTGAGCGAGAGGGTGAGGGATGTGGAACTGGAGCTGTTCTGCAGGGAATGTATAAAATCTCGTGGATTGTCCCACGTGGACTGTCAGTTATCACATGCAGGCACAGGAGATGGAGGCTGAAAACCATTGTTTGCTATGAGAATAATAACTGCTGTTTTCTGAGTTCCTACACAAGACAGATACTGTATCAGGCACTTAAGAAACATGATTTTTGTTTTAACAGTCTTTTATGGTAGAGAATACTTTTTTTTTTCATTTATAAGAAGATGAGGCTGTGAATTAGAAAAGTTAAATGACTTGCTAGAGGTTACTTAGCAACATCTTTTATTCCAAAACCAGATTGCTGCATAGGATTTCATGAAATTGTTTTCCAAAAGAAAATGGTCTTAAGCACATTTGCCTTCCAAAATAAAATGGTAACTGGATAGCAATCCAGGCCTAGGAAAATAAGAAAAATTATAGGTAATAATTTTAGAAAGCTCTCAAAGTAATTTACTTTCCTGTGGGAGTATGTATTTGGAGCTGAAATTGATAAGAATACATGTTTAGAATTAGTACTTAAGTTTATTTTTGCCCTTTTCAAAAGAATCTGTACCTTATAGTTATAAAAGCCTTTAAATTAACATACCACATCAGTGGACTAAAAACTTGATTTCATCCTCATTTTACTGGTAGTTTGAAAACTTTAGGATATTTACAGACCATTCTGCCCAGAGAGAACAGGCAGCCAGACCAGAAACCACTGACCAGCAAATCTTGGTGAGGTTGATTCTGTCTCTAGCAGCATAAGCTAGCACATAACTGCAGAGTTATATGTGGTGGGCAGAAGAAAACTTAAGTCCAAGGTGAATATTGCAAGACCCAGGGCAGCCTAGGTTTGGCTTTTAAAATTCAACATCATTGTTTTTCTCGATTACTGCAATAACTACAGTTCATAATCTCCTAAATCAGAGAAAGACATAGGTTTTATTTTTGGATGGCATAGAGTGGGCGATGATTTATTCTGATTCATTCGTGGGAACCTTCTACATCTGTCTGGGGATGCCTAACTGCTCTCATCACCACCCCCAGGGGCATCCCTGCTTCATACTCAATCCTTTTGCCCCGACATCAGGCATCAGGGGACTGCAGGTGGGTCTACCATCCCTACCCTACGTTAGGGTGGAGGGCATGATGTCCCATGTGTAGGCTGATGCACAGCCTCCAAGTTCTGTGTTTGTGGTTAAAGATGATTAGGAGTTCTTACCATCCAGAGGGGTCTATGTCCCTGTAGAAGAGTAGGTAAGGTCACTAGAGGCACAGACCGAAGGGAAAAGCAAGAGCACCCTGACAAGGAGCAATCATGTTCAAGCTGCCAGTACAGGACAGAACAGGAGCAGGAGAACAGTAAAGAGAGAAAGAGGTGTAGAGGCTGAGTTAGGAGAATGCAGTACCAGAGTACATGGTGTCAAGCAAGGAGTGACCCAAGCTATACAGGGCCTGCTGAATTTACTGTCTGCTGCTCCCTCT
Source organism: Ctenomys sociabilis (assembly GCA_004027165.1). Taxonomy (NCBI): domain Eukaryota; kingdom Metazoa; phylum Chordata; class Mammalia; order Rodentia; family Ctenomyidae; genus Ctenomys; species Ctenomys sociabilis. The sequence goes on from PVKA01001795.1 coordinate 55,494, forward strand.
TTTTTTGGTTATATTTTTACCCAATCCTCCATGAATAAATATTATTTCAGATTTTTGAAATTATAAACCCTGTACTATAAGGATGAGTCTTATTATATTTTTTTTAAAGTTCATTTTTAAAGCCATAGAATATTATATGATCATTAAAGAATGTTAGAAGAAAAAATGAAAAGAAAAAATTTAAATATCTAAAGTCTAAGCTTTGTAAACCTACCAGATGTTAACATTTTGCTATGTTTTCTTTCAGTGGTTTTTCTGAAGCTTAGGTTTAAAAATTGCAATTATAAATATACTGTGTATAAAAATCTGTACTAAATTTAACCTTTATATCACAAGTATCAATCTTTGGCGGTCTTTTAAACCATGGCAAACATCATTTAGCTCAGTGTCAAATTCAGCATCCACCGTTTAATTGATCTTCCCTTCTATTATTCTTTTCTATTTTTGTATATGTTTTGGCTACTTGATGTAAGGTTCTGGGAGTAGTATGTAAATTTATTCCACTATCCCTTGGCCAGCTTCTTGTATGTCTTGTAACAGATTTTTCTCTCATGTATTTTGATGCTAAAGTACTGAGTGTACAAATGTTCAGAACAGTTATGCCTTCACAATTGCTCCTATGAATATAAAATTACCCTTTTTATTCTGCTTGATGCTGCTTATTGCCTTAAATTGGGCTTTGTTTGACATAGCCACTCACGCTTTTCTTTTGTTTGCATTTACCTGGTATAGCTCTGCCTACCCTGGAGCTGTTTTATTTTAGGTGAGTCTCTTGTATTAATTTAATCTGGGAACCTTTGTCATCCATCAAGAGAATATTAAATGCTTACATTTATTGTCATAATCATTCTGGGTGACTTCTTGTCATTGTGCTTCATTTTTTGCATTTCCTTTCTTTCTGATTTTTTGAGCCATCACAGACAATTACTTCTTTTTTGCAGCAACCTGGAAGGGAGACATCTTGTTTCTCGCTCCACCGATCCTCCTTCTCTTGCCTCCAGTGAATGTTTTAATTTCTGTGTTTGGTTCCTAAGCAGCTATGCTTATCTCAGCCTGACCTTCTCAACTCCTTTGGCGGAGGCTATAGCCTCTGTAGAACAGCTTTAAAGGCTGTCTGTTGGTTTTCCTTTGTTTGCTAAATTCCGGAACGGGAGTCTTTTAAGCCTAGAGCAGGACAGTGGCAGGCCACTCCTGGGAGGTGCCCAGTGCTTCCTGGGGGCTAAGGGATCATCCAGGTCCTAACCACAGGGTGTGCATGTTTGCCACAATGTGGCAGTGGTGGGGGGGGTTCAGGGTCTGCTTACCCTTGATTAATAAAGACAGCCTGAGCAGATCTGATCCTAGCTGAGAGGGATGAGCTCTTCCCAGAGAAAGGGTCCTGGGTCTAGAGATCAGAATAAGGGGGTAAGGGATCTGAGCTGGTTCAGGCCTAGAAATTAATACAGAGCATCATAGTCCCAGGTGTGAATCTTTTTGGGTACACAAATTATTTTAAAAGATCCTCTTAAAGACCAGTAAATGGAATTTTAGCAGTTTTTTTTTTCTTTCAGTGTTTCCATTTGTCTATTTTCTTAACAAGGTATTGCTCTAATATATTGTACATTAAAACTCTCTACAGTGAAATTAGTGGCCTTAAATGGTTTGTTTAAATTTAAAAACTCTGGCATTTAAAACATGTATTAAGATGGTTGTTCTTGCTTTTTTTTTTTAACACAGAGGTGTTAGCTCTGGGGAAGGCACTGCCATTCACAGGGTGGCAGGTCTGAGGCCTGGAAAGGCAGGGTGGGGCCTAGATGGGGGAATAGAGACACTGCCCAATGCCTGGTGTCTCCAGAGAGAAATAAATGCTGAGTAGGAGCTTGTCTTCTAGGGGCTCTGAGAGGTAGAGGTTATACTAATCTGTAACTTCTGCCTCTAATCTCTGCCTGACTACATGGCAGCTTTCCAAAGAGAAACCTCAGGGACAGGCCACAGGTTAGAAGGCCTGTTAGGAGGCTGGTGAGATAGCTCAGAGGACTAAGCACCTGCTTAAGCAAGTGCAGGGACTGGGGTTCGATCCCTAGCTCCACATGCCTTACTGGCCCTGTCCCCTGAGGTTCCTGAGCCTCCACCAAGACTGGATGTGGGAGGCTTAAAACAGGAGAATCACTAGAAATCTGAGCTGCATAGTGAGACCCTATACCAAATACAAAAGGCCTGCTAGTTAGGAGGGAGTAGAACAGGCCATGCAAGGGGACCAGCCTGGCTTCTGGCAAGGGTGGTAAAATCAAACAGTGCCTTAGTAGAGCTAGGCCATTTCTGCTGTACACCGAAGGCTGATACCTCACAAACATAGAGTTCCAATGGGACAAATGTCTTGTCTGGGATCCCTTGGAACATTTCATTAGAATTAAGAGGTAGCATCACCAGGTAGTAGTCAAGCAGGTGCCAAAAAAGGCCGTCGCCTGGCTGGGACAAGGCCAGTTCTGATCCCCAGAGATCAAAGTCATCACTTCAACCTCTGTGCTATGCTAGCCCACAGGGTCAGAAAGATCACTTTCAACCCTAAGAGCACCTGATTAGGAAACTGAGGTCAAGAGGTGTAAGTGATGTCATGTCACTCAACAGAACACTCCAAATTCCTTACAGTATTCTAATATGTTGCTCTTTTCTCTATGTGTATAAGAAGCCCTCAAACCAAGGTGTTAACATCTCAAACCAACACACATAAGAATGTGTGTATGTCTTCCTGCTGGCAGAATTAGTCACTACTCTGTGTTCCTGGTTGTCTCTGTTCCTCCCTCCATTATACCACTTATCCTGCTGCACTGTAATTATGTGTCTCTCTAACCTTCTTACAGGGCTGAGTACCTAAGGGCAGGAATGCTGTGCAGGAATTGATTCTGTTAAACAAATATTGATTAATTTACAACTCTCTGCTCACTATACATAGGTTATGATGGCTTGGTTCTACTAAATGTGTATCCTATTGATGGAAATGCTAATTATCTTGATTTGATCATTACAAATGGCACCCATGTATTGAATTAGCATATTGCACTCCATAAATGTGTACAAATATTATGTACAATTAAAAGTAAATAAAAATAGTAAATATTTTTAAAAAATCAATTAGAGTAAACTTATTATCCAAGGGTTAAGAACTGAAAATCTGGTCCTTTTGGCCGGAACCACCATTTTCCAATAATTTGCCAAAATAACTAACACAAAGGGCAAGAGGAGGGGAACCTGGTATATGTTTTCCAGGCCTTTTAGAAAACATGGGGTTGTTCCTTTGGCCACTTACATGCGAATCTACAAAAAGGGTGATATTGTAGACATCAAGGGCATGGGTACTGTGCAAAAAGGAATGCCTCAGAAATGTTACCATGGCAAAACTGGAAGAGTCTACAACGTTACCCAGCATAAGGGCAAGATACTTGCCAAGAGGATTAATGTGCGTATTAAGCATATTAAATACTCAAAAAGTCATGATAGTTTCCTGAAAAGTGTCGAGGAAAATGATCAGAAAAAGCAGGAAGCCAAAGAGAAAGGTACCTGGGTTCAGCTGAAGCACCAGCCTGCCTCTCCCAGAGAAGCACACTTTGTAAGACCAATGGAAAAGAACCTGAGTTGTTGGAACCTATTCCCTATGAATTCATGGCATAAACTGGGGGTGCTGCTCTGCCATTCAGTACCTAATTGGCAGCTTAAGTGTTCTAGGTCTCATGTAAAAATAAAATCATCCTGTGTTGTAAGGGTGGATTTCTTAGTTGAATAAGTGTGTGGTGCCTTATTACCTCAGAAATATTTGCAGCAAGTGTTCACTGTACCTAGTAATTGTATATAGTCCATACTCTCCAGTGTTTTTCTTGCTGAAAGATTGCTGAGGTATTATGTAGGTGTATACCCAAATAATCAAATATTTATAAGATATTTATATTGGCTTGAATATCCTGTAAATCATCCTGGGGAAAAGATGTATCAAATTAAAGGAAGTCACTTCAGAAACAAATAGAAGTCCATTTCAGTTAAATAAATTGTTTAAAGCAAAAAAAAAAAAAAAAAAAAAAAAAGAACTGAAAATCTGCTTTGCTCATTATACCATGCCTATGGGAAGCATGGTGCTTTATGATGCCCCTTGTGGCAGCATGCTCTAATTACAGGCAAAAGATCCCAAGAGCCTATCCTCTTTAAAGTACATAAAGCATGAGTAGATAGCCTTTTGGCTTGCCTGGACAGTATTGAGTGAAGAATTACTTTGAGTCACATATACAATATATGACATATATATTGTATATATATCCTTCAAAAGCATTCCCCTCCAAGTTTAATAATTGAATAAGAAAACCTACATGTCTACTTAGTAACAATAAACACCTGTGCTCACAGGCACATATACCACTTAGGTAGGCTGAGAATTGCAGAATATTACTTGCCAAAGTATGGGTAACATCTGATACACACAGATTTCAATTGAACTATGTGTGGTGGTCACAGCAAGTGGAGTTAGCGCTGCACTGCACCCTCCCCTGCATGGTGCTCTATTATTGCTTGTCCCACGTAGTCTGCACTCAAGCACTATGCTATTGAGTTATGAAACATATGGCTAAACATCACAAAATAATATTAAAACTTTATGATGTTGTTAGTAGCCATCCAGGGCCACATGTGGCCTTCTGGCAATGAATTGAATGAATATACCTCATACTAAGGAAGAGCACTTTCACTGTATATGTAATAGGTTTCTGAAAGACATTAGCTTTTGCCTCCTTTATCTTTATGCTGCTACCCTGGGTTCCACAGCACAGCCTGCTCAGATCTGATTGGAGAAAAGGTTGGTAGTACTTGTATGACACCAGTTGGCCTCACCTGTTGGACTATGTTATTCTAGAAGTGCAAGGAAGCACTTACAAGGGAGCATTGTGAGGCGGCCAGGTACATTTGCACATTTACACTGCATTCCCTGTTAGGTTTAGAACTCACTAACTCCTGAGGGCAGGGATTGTGTGTGTCTCATTCACTTCCATTATCACAGAATAGGAGCTAGAGCTAGATGTGGAGTACAAGCTGTGAAGCTGGGCAACTACTCTGTGCACCCACTTATGCTGAGGGTTGGTTGCAGGAGCCTCTAAGAATGGGTAGCCTTTCTTTGATGTAACACACATAGGCCCATATCTGATGCCCAACCATTCCAAATTCTGTGCATTTGTTATTATTCTGACATCCTGGCTTGGTTTAGTTTTTTTAGAATGTATCTGTTGTATTCAACATGTGTAGACTTACATTGTTATTGGGGTCAATGGTCCAATGAGCCTTTAACATTCCCTTACCCAGTGTTTGTTATTTCTAGGGACTTATCTCTGGACAACTTGGCAACATCTTTGTGGCCTGGCTCATTCCTCTATTTATCCTTCCAAAATGTGAAGGGCATTGGAATTCTAGAATAATTCTTCAAAGAATACAGTGAGACACCATGATCTCTTTCATCTTCTGTCATCCTGCACATCAAAACTCCTCTTTTACTCATCAAGAGACTCTTATAGCTGTGAAAGTTACCTCCCCACTGCCTTGAATCCTCCACAGAACTGCAGGTGCCTCTTGGAAGAAGTGCTGCGTCCATATCCCTCGCTCTCTTCCTGCCTTTGTTTTCCATTGTTATTAGAGGCGTAGCCATGGAGAGAAATCTAGTGCAGATTGTGACTGCAGCCTTTTGAAAAGATAAATTTTCCTTCTAACTAGTTTAAGAAGGAGAGGGCTTGGTTTCTAGTTCCTGCTGCCTACAGTTGAATAAACACAAGTTCAAGATGGCAAGTTTAGAAAAATTTCCTTTAGTGAAGCAAGCTTTCTGTGTGGGAGGGGGCCACTGATTATAAGTGCTGCACCCAGAAAGGGCTGTGGATCTTGCAATGACCCTGACTCAGGCCCTCATGGTAACCACCCTGCAAGGCAGCCATTTGCGGGTGTCAGTGGGGAAATCATGAACCAAAAGGCAATATTGTCTGTCTTCTAGAGCACATGGAAAAGGCCTCAGCCCAGGGAGTAAGCCATGTGCTTCTTCCCTTGCAGAGAAGGGCTCTCCTAAGCTTTGTGCTTGGATTTGGGCACTGCAGCTGTGCTTGGCATCTGTGCTTCCTGGCAGGCTTTGCCGCCTGCCACTTGACACAGCAGCAGTCCTGCAGCAGACTGCCCCTCCTCCTGCCTAGGGCTTCTGTGAAGCCCAAAGTAGAGAAGGCCATGCAAATTCTTCGAAAAGTGAAGAGCACTGATAGGAAGAACGGACTGTGGCACTGCCTGGCCATGCCCCCTACAAGCGCTGGCTTTGGGTGCCTTTGGTGAGCATGCTTAGCACTACAACAAAATGCCTGCATTCAGAAAATGACCCGTTAGTGTTTTCAGATGTCATATCCCTCTCTGTGTCTGTGAACATGTTTGATTATCTAACACTTGTTAGTCTGATGTTCAAGGCTTTCCTAACTCTTCTCTCTAAACCCCTCTTTCCTATAAACTCCAGTTCAATGCCTCCAGAGCATACCACTGGTGTTCCTACCCTTGTTCATTTCATCAAGCTGCATTCATCTCTCAGATAGTTTCCATATTGTACCACCATTGAAGGACTCTCCACAAGCTAACCAAAAATTATCCTTTCCTCCTCCAAATTGTTCTTGGGATCTTACTGACCTTGAACTCAGCAGTGATCATAGTGGTTCAGAGCAAGCTCTGCGGTCTGATTATCCAGGTTGGGAGTCCTGGTCTTACTGCTTAACTGCCTCTGTGACCTTAGGCAAGTTAGTTAAAGGCCCTGCACATTATTTTCCTCAGCTATAGAACAGGGATAATAATGGCTGTCTTTTTCACATACAGAGTGCTGAGCAAAATGGTTGATCTACTATAAGCACCCAATGAAGGAAGAATTGTATTATTTTGAGGCATTTTCTTACATATTATCAGTAATTACCAAGACAGCCCAGGCAAAGTTGGTTTTATTGCTTCAGATGAAGAAAATGAGGCTTAGAAAAGTTAAATCATTTGTCCAAGGCCACATATTTGGTGCTGACAATTCAGATTTTAGATCTGGGGCCGGGCGTGGTGGCGCATGCCTGTAATCCCAGCACTCAGGAGGCTGAGACAGGAGGATTGTTGTGAGTTCAAGACCAGCCTGAGCTACAAAGTGAGCTCGAGGCCAGCCTGAACTGCAAAGTGAGACCCTGTCTCAAAAAGAGACAAAAAACAAAACAAACAAACAGATTTTAGATCTGTCAGACTGGAATCCCCAGCTTTCACACTGGAATAAGCCAATCCTCTTTTATCAGACCTCCTATGGTTCCTTCAGCCTTTGTTCCTTAGCCTGCTCTATGCAGAGACATGTCTTTCCCCAGCCAGATCCTGAGCTCCTCCAGGGCAAGGATTCTTAAGATATTCCCTGCCCCAGTTATATACCACTCAATAGTTGTTAAGTGAACAAAAGAAAAAAATGAATGATTGGAGAAACATAGATTTCAAGACAGACTATACCAAAAAAGTTTAGCAGTGATTCTTGGGCCCAGAACCAGGGGTATCCCTGCTTTTAGACTTGCCCTACCTCAGTCCATCCACCATACTATGACCAGATAATCTGTACTGGTCACCTGCTAAAGCACTTCCCCACACTTTCTATAGGCTAATCTGACTGTTTTACGTATTGTCCTACATGTTCTGATAATATAAGTTTCCATGGAGCTTAACATGCATTTCTTTGATTCAAAAAGTGAACTCTTGAAGAAAGGAAAGATGGTCAAGGACAGCAACAATGAATAGTGCAGAGACCCCAGGCCTGCCATAGGAGGCAAAAGGACATAGTTCTGGAGCTGTGGTTTCCAGATTTGTGTCCTTTCTTCTGAAAGCAAAGCTTCATGTAAAGTAGCTACACACTAGTGTTACAATGTCAGAACTCAAAACAAGGAAACAAACAAAAGCAAAACCAAAACCAAAAAAAGAATGTCAAAACTTCAAGATAAATTATGATGGACAATGCCCATTCTGCTGCTTGTTTCATCATTCCAGGGATCAAGTCTGCTAACTGGATACAGAAGAATAGCTGTACTGGTGAACATGCCTAAAGCCACAGATACACTACATTTGTGCACAAACATATTTAAATAAGTAAAACCATCTTTCTAGCCCCTGACTATGTGAGAATGGAGAATAAAGTAGTGGAATTATAGGCAAAGTCTGAAGATCCTGAACAGAAAATTCTTAACTAAAGAGCAGAAAGTTCTCTATTAAAGGAACATCCAAAGTCCTATTTAGTAAGCTATCATTTATTGAATTCCTACTATGGGCCAAGTGTTTTATTTGAAGTATCTCACTTTCTCCTCACTACAAACTGCAAAAGAGCTGGTATTGTGTCCATTTTTCTTAAGAGAAAACTGAAACTCTGTTCTCACCAAGACTAACAGGGATAGCAACACAGACTTGAGCTTAGGTAGCTGACTCCTGTCCAGAGAATTTCTCCCACAGCACAATGCTATCATCCCCCTGAGGAATCCTGGAGTCTGAAAGACTTTGAGTTTTGAGTCATTTGGTACAAGTGCCCTCTAATCATGCTCTTCCTCAACTCATTAACAGAAGTCGAGACCTATGTATAATGAAGTTAGCTAATTTGTTTTTCATTGTGTGCTTATGTAAATGGCTCAAAATCTTTCCTCCACATCATTATCTGCTAGAAAATAGGGGCCCCATCATGGTAACTCATGACTTATACTTAGTAAATGTTTTCCATCATGTTTTAACCAGTAATAAATCTTTTACTTGGCTAGGCATGGTGATGCACACCTGTAATCCCAGGGGTGGGGAGGCTGAGGCAGGAGCTCTGAGTTCGAGGCCAGACTGGGGTACATAAGGCTAACTGCACCACATAGTGAGGCCCTGTCTCAAAAAAACGTTTACTTGATTTATCTGAAAATTACTTACTTGTTTTCCTTTCTGTTGTTCTGCCTTTTAAGATTTTATCAGCTTTCTTTATTTATAATAATTAACATTATACAAACATTAACTGTGGACCAGTTGCTGTTCTAAGTAATTGAACTCATACAGCTAGTGGCTATAATTCTCATTTAATACACAAGGAAATGGAAATTTAAGGTCACATAGACCAAACAGTACAGCCAGATTTCAGTCTGAGGCTGATTCATCCACTTTGCTAAATGCCTCAGTTTGTAAAAAAAAAAAAAAAAAAAAAAACTCCTCTAATCCTTAATTTATTTATTTTTTGGTAGAACACAGGAATTGAACTCAGGCCCTTGTGCTTGCCTGGAAAGCACTTACTCCACTGAGCCATCTCCCCAGCCCCTCCTCTAAATAATACTGTTCAGTAGAAACATAATGTAGTTTAGCTTAATATATCCAAAATATTATTTCAACCTAGTCACATTTCAGGTGCTCAATAGCCAGCTAGTTGCCACTGTACCAGACAACACAGATAAAAATGGACTTTCTACTTTATTATTTGTTTCTGTTTCAACTTTAAATTTGGTTTTTGCATTATAATTGGGCCAAAGAAATTTATGTTAATGGAAATGTATCCTTTTGATAATTTGGTGAACAAAGAAGCAGTTGGGACAGCAGAAGAACATATGTTAGATATTATAAAAGCTGGGCTCAAAGTCCCATCTTTGACACTAACAGGTTGTGGCCAGAGCAGCCCTCAAATTCCTTCAGTCTCTTTTCTAATGACAAAAAAGAGATGATGGTTTGTAATTATGAAGATTCTTTGCATTTCTAAAAAACCTTTCTTTTCTTATAACACAAGCCCTTCTTAGGAATTCTGCAACTGTTTCTGTACTACTCAGTAATTTTACACGGGAGGGCTTATGTGAGTTGTGACTTTGTTCCCTGTCCTCAGGTTTCTGCCTGGCACTTTGTGATCACAAGAAATATTTAAACATTTGTTGAGGAAATGTAAATCTAGTTCCCCTTAAGGGACCCCCGAGTATCTCAGTTTTTGCCATAAAAACTATAGCAACCTGCTTAGCAATTAATTATATTTCTGTCTCCTTTATGATGCTGGATGAAGATCTTAACAATCCAAGCTTTTTGTTTGTTTGTTTTTTAGGTCAGAGTCTTGCTATGTAGTTCAGGCTGGACTTGAGCTCACTCTGTAGCCCAGGCTGGTCTCAAAGTCATGGCAATCCACCTGGCTCAGCCTCCCGAGTACTGGGATTACAGATATGTGCCACCACATCTGTCCCAAGATTTCTGACATCCAGGATTAAAAACTATTTCCTGATCCTGTTAGTGAAAGGGATGGTGCTCAGCCCGGGGCATGACTGCCTAGAGATCCCTACAAATGGCCTCCCTCTTGATACATGTTGTTCTGGTGCTGAGCAGAGTTAATTAATGACTCCAAGTAAGAAAACAATCAAATCTGTATGCTGTGACATGATTCACAGCAGACCCACATGGGATCTGAGTTCTTGGCCTCCAGGTGTCCTAGGAAAAAGTAATAGCAGCCTTTTGTGCCTTGCATTAGATCTCTGCCAAACCCTAGTCTGAAAGGGAAAGGAATGATTCAAAATAGAATGGAAATTCAGCTGGATGAAAGGTATTTTCTTAAGAAGCTGGATCCTATCTGGATGCTATAAAGACCAAAGCTAAGGGAGAGGGGATAAAAAAGGACAATTCTATTCCTCACCATCCTCTTCAGATACTGAAAGCTATAGCTACTGAAAGAGGAGTTTTCAAGCACATGGCCCTGTGTCAAATAGTTGGAACTACTACCCTAGGAGGACCAGAGAACAAGTACCATGAAGGACACCAGAGTCCCAACCTGCACAACTTCAGGAGTCTTGCAGCATCATATGAATGTACAGCACTGGCTGTGATGACATGAGGTCAGGAATGTAATTACTTCCTAGGGATTGGCTGAAGCACTCAGCATAGAAAACTTATTTAGGTCTTAGAGGCTTTGCTATGAAAATCAGAGAGCAGAATAGGTCCTAACAACAAGCAGATATGGAGATTTGGAATAGGATGTTAGAAAATAAAGATAAGTCCTAGTTACTTGCATGTATCTGCACGCTTTATTTAAAAACTCTCCTAATTTTCTTCTTTCTACTGTCTTAAAAACAAAGACAAAATATAAAACTTTACTTTGTTGCAGTCTTGGCTTTCTGTGAAATTTGTTCCACTCTAGATGGGAAGTCCTCAGCTATTGCTCATGAGGGTCATTATACTCCTCGTTTCTCTTCTTTAATGACCATGTTCAGGTAACAAGCCTTTTACCAGACCAAGGCATAAAGAATGGCAGTGACCTTCCTTGAACTTGATTCTGTGATTTATGTCTGTATCAACTGGTCCCCAATCTCATTCCTCTAGATCTTGGTTGGAACATTACATAGGATAGTCCAATACTTTGATTTTACTTCTATAATAGCAGAAATGTGGCAAAGAGAGGACTTTGGAGTTTAATAGATTCAGGATTGAACCTAAACGGCCCATTTTGTGTGATCTTAGGTGAACTTTTTTTTTTTTTTTTTTTTTTGTAATTTTACGGAAGAGTCTACAGGGTGTTCAGGGTCTCACTACTACATCGGACTTGTAGTGATCCACCTGTTTACAGCTTCCCAAGAGCTGGGAGCCAGGTGTGTGCCACCACGCCCATCTCGTTTTTCCTTTTAAAAAGCTTTATTTCCTCATCTTGCACGTGGGAGTAGCACCATCACATACCTCTGTGACTATGATGATTAAGTTCATTCTTGCGTGTGAAGAGTCTGGCTCAGAAAATGTTTGTTCTTATTATTAGCTTGTAATTCTCTAAATAGAAACTGCCAATAGGCTCAATCAAAATAATGAAGAAGAAACTCTACAACTCTATTTCCTTCTGTTTTGTTCTGAGATCAGCTTTAGGGAAATCCTAGAAGAGGTCAGAGCCCTCAGTTGTTCTTTTTTTTTTTTAATACTTTTTATTATTATTTTTGATCTTTTTTTTTTTTTTTTGGTGGAACCAGGGATCGAACTCAGACCCTTGTGCTTGCCAGGGAAGCACTTATTCCACTGAGCCATCTCCTCGGCCCTTTATTATTATTTTTAAAGAATACAAAGTAGTGATAGAAGAAAATAGTATTATAAATGGTACAAGATTTCACTAAACAAAGTAATAGGGATCAGTTCTTGATTCTGTTCCATTTCCTATAATCCTATCTCCCCATCAGACAGGCTGAGACTAGTGCTCCAGAACCTTGGACAGCTCCCCTCCTGGGCAACGTGGGTGCCTGTGGAAGAGGAATCTGGAGGATTCAGGGAATTTTTCCAGAAATGCTGCCTTAATACGGGAACTGAGGAATCCCAGGGGCTTTTTGTCTCATTCCCAGCATGCATACTGCCATTAGCATGCATGCACAAATTCTTCAACACGAGCAGGCCTCCTGGAAAGGTCTAAGGAGCCTCCAGTCAGAAAGCCATAGTTTCACCTATAAGATTTACTGAACCAGAGTCCTTTTTTTCCCTGTGAACTTCAAGACTTCTTTTTTTTTTTTTTTTTTTTTTTTTTTCTACAAAGATCAAAACACCACCCACATCTTCCTGTATCTGCTGATATTTAATTTGTTTGGATTCAGTATAAAGGTCAAACATTCTTGATTAACCTGAAATGAAAGTAATAATGTATGAGCATGAGGAAATGTTTTACAAGACAAAGATTCAGCGTTGAATGGAAAGAAACATAAAAATAATATTATTGCCATAGGTGATGCAAAGCAGAATTCTCTAATCAGGATAAGCAGGTGGTTCAATTTATGAGGCAATTTAGCTTTTCACTCTCCAGTGCAGAACACAACATGCTATATGTAATCACCTTCTGAACAGGTGAAGAAAAAATTAAATCCTATTTTTACTTTATGATACTGAGTCACAGAGTTCAATGCAAATCACATGAATGCCAAAATAAGAACAATACTAGATATTTAAATACCTCCTTTCACTTGAGAAGCTCTAACAATTTTGTGACAGTGTGAAATCCCTTCAAAGTAACTGTATTTTTTTTGGCAGAACCAGGGATGGAACTCAGGCCCTTGTGCTTGCCAAGGAAGCGCTTATTCTACTGAGCCATCTCCCTGGCCCCTGACAGTAACTGTAGAAGAGATACATGTCACCAGGTCATTATTCAAAACTGAATATGTCTCATGCCTTTTCCCTACTCCTATCATTGGGCCTGAAAGAGCCAGTATTTACATGATTTTAGCATTTAGTGATACCCTCCATATATCTGCACTTTCTAGGCTATATAGTCATTGAGGAGGAGACTTGTTTTTGAAAACAGATTATTGACTAATTTAATAATGAGGAAAGATAAGAGTGGAACAAGAAAAAAAAGGCGGAAGGAATGTTGAAATCTCTTTTAGTTTGATGATTTTTTTTAATAGATTGTCTTCACAAATGTATTTGGTGCTCATCCTTAAGTGGATGCAAACACATAGACCTCCAGACCTTTAAATATTTTCATGGGACTGAGGACACCAGCAGTTCATGCATGAATTCACTTGAAGGAACCATAAATTGTACATCAGCTCAGGACACCCAGTGTAGATAGGTATCCCCCAAATTAAAAAAAAAAAAAACAACAACAACAATTGTAAGTTTACCTAACAATGCCCACACCCATTCTAAGCCGCTAACCTAAGGTTGGTTGTCAAATTGTGTTTTGATTTGACTTCATTCCAGCAGAGGTCGCTGTGGGCACTGGTTATAAATGCTAGGGACTGGATCAAGCAGGCCGGTGGCTCCATTACTGGGTACCTGCTCTTTCACTGGCCTAGGTCTATTTCCTCAATTTGTGGCAAGATTTCTCAAGATCATGTAGTACTTTTGCTTAAAAGTGCTTTGAAATTTGGAATACGCAGATCTGACAGTGCTGTGCTTATCTTCTAGGGATATTACCTTTTAATGGAATCTCAGTGTCATCCTGGGGTATCTTCTCTATGCATGCACCTGGTATTCCTGAGATGCCACCTATGAACTTGCCAGCAACTCCAGTCCTGTCGCCCTTTCGGACATGGAGACCAAGGTGCCAAAATTTGCCTTGCCACATAATCTTGAACACACATTATAAGGGAGTCTGTTATGAGTCCTTAAAACCTTCCTTGGTGGGGTGTGGCGGTGGTGGGGCAGAATTCTGGTCCTCACAGAAGCCTATTACAGCACTATCAAGACTCTGAGGGATGCGAAGGGCAGGGCACTGGCAAGGATATAAGGGTCAGACCTGAAGCTTCAAAAGACTAATGAGGTTTCCACTTTGTGAAGTCCCACTTACTGCAGGTCTGTGGGCTAGGTCCAAGGCAGCCTGAAAATATCCTGACCCTGAAGCCATCCACTTAGACCCAGGTCATTACTGTGGCTTGAGAGTTAAGAGAGTGACTGTCCTGCTGCCCTCAACATTCAAGCGTGGCAGTGGGTGGTTCCCCACCCTCTATACATACAGAGCTAGATGCACAGGCTCACCATGACACACATGAACACTGGAGCAGACTCTGGCACATTTACTCTGTCACACAGTTACACAATCTGACCACACTGCCACCAATGCAAGCATGCACACACACACACATGAACTCACACGTGTATGCATGAGTGTGAACACATAGACACACACTTAAACACATGCCAGCGCCAAAGAATTAAACACATCCCTGCTCCAGAACCAAATTTGACCCAATATGACTGATGGTGTATATAGAGATCTAGTCAGAATGCCCCGTTAGACCCTGATACACTCATGTTCCCTGCATTAACAGCCCCACAGTGGAGCCCCTGCCTGCCCTGGTCCTTCTGGTCACAAATTCTAGGCCTGGTCACCATCAGGCATCCAGCATCCAGGATAAGGGCCGGCAATCTGGTGTGGGGAGGTGTGTGGGAAAAGAGAAAGGGGTGTGGAACGTAGTGCTCTGGCCAGTACAGCCATCTCCTCCCTCGGGATTTTCCATACCGGCTCGCGCAGGCCCGCAAGGAGCGAGCGCGCTTTGTCTCTCTCCCTGCTCCTGGCACATTTCCGCGGAAGCCACCGCGCCGCGCCCGAGGCCCCCCTCCCACAGCCGCGCCCCTCGCCCAGCCCGCTGCCATGCACGCCCTCCAGTGCAGCGACCACCTCTTTGTCCTCGCGCGGATGCCGGAGCAGAGCCCATAGTGGGGTACCCTGGAGCGACTGCTTCGAGACCAGGACGCAGTTCCTCGCGGCCGGATCTGGGGCGCGCCCCGTGCCAAATAGCAACCCTCGAGGATCCCGTGCGCGGGGGAACCTGGGCCTGGATCTCCCAGGTGCTTGAGAGGGGACCCGCCCCGTCCTGCCCCGCACGCATGTGCCCATCTGGCGCTGGCGCGGTGCAGAAGCTCTGGTCCCTGGGGCGTGGCGGGGGAGAGAGGGTCGCTTTGACTCTCATAGCCCCGCGCTTTGATCCAGATGGAAAGCCCTTATGAAATAAGACGCGAGTGGGGAGAGGTCCCTCAAACCCTCTTTCTCTCTGATACTTACCTCTCATACCCAGGCCACTCGACCGACCTTAGTCCCTGGCCACAGCACCAAGGAATCAGAAAAGAACATCTGTCAGCGCCTTTTTTTTTTTTTTTTAATGGACGACTCCGAGCAGGGTGGGGAGGGGTCTCCCAACCTTCCCTTCTCCTACTTCAGCCCTTTTTAGACCCCTCCCGCCCCAAACCCTTAGATACAGGCGGTATGGGGATGTCTGGTCTATACATGCCCTCAGCCTCCCTTTTCAAAAACCCAAGACTGCAAAGGGAGGAGTATGGGGAAGGGTCTCCCTTACAACCCGAACCTTAACAGGATCTGATCGGAGGGATCTGATCGCATCCATCATAGCCAGACCTCTTTGTGCCCTCGAACAACTGGGGTGTTGTGGGGAAGGGTCCTCTGTCTCTGAACCTCTCACTCACAACTCTCCTCCCTCAATAATCCAAGCAGCCTCGACTTCAGGTACAGGAGGAAGGAGGCTCCAAGCCTTCCATGCTTTACCCGGAGAGATGGGGAGGAGGGTCCCCCAGCCGTTGCCCCTCATACTCAAGAAGCTGCTCCACCATAAGACACAAACCCAAGCTACTCTGACCTTAGGCACCGGACCACGGGGAGGCCTGTGGTCAGTCAGCAGCTCTCCGGGACAGATGGTCTTGAGAGCGGCGTTCCACGTCCCATCAACTCCCCAGATCCCCTCACGCTTCAGTTCATTCCTCCCCAGTAAAACAAAAGCAAATCTTTGCAGTACCAACCTCAGGCGGCGGGTAGGAAAGCAGTCAGCGCCTGGAGGCGCACCGGCACCTCCTGGCTCCTCACGGCCCGGGCTTCCCGGGGGCGGTTCACGAGGCGGCTGCAGCGGCAGCGTCCGCAGCTCTAGCGTCCGGAGCCTCCCCCGTACTCAGCACCTGGAGCAGCGAACAGCTCCGCGCCTCATTCCTCTGGCCCCGCCTCCCTTGCGCCGCCGTGGCCAATGGAAACTCGGGCCCCGCCCATAAGGCTGTCCTAGGCAATGTTCCTAATCCCTTTGGCCCGGCCCGCGGATTCCCGGATCCCTCTGTAAAGACCACATTCCCCAGGGACCGCTGGAGTTTTCGTCTGGCCTTCTGGGCCTTGTAGTCCCTTAAGGACGGGAGATTGACATATATCGCGGCCAGGAAAGCATAGATGGACTACATTTCCCAGAGTGCATTGAAGAGATGGAGACGCGGAGGAGAGCGGGAGGGCTGTTTCCCTAGCAAAGGCAGCCCTTGAGGGATTGCTGGTGAAGTGAGGCAGGCCGCGCTGCCCTCAAGGATCATGTATGGCTTTGGACATACTCTGTAGAGGACTTTTAGGTGGTTTTTTTTTTTTTTTTCAGTTGTTATTTTGGGACCCTGGGCATTCCTATCCGGAAAGAGTGTCTAGGGAACGATCCCTACTTACAGCTGGTAGTCACTGGGCAAGCCAAGGGTGAACTGCTTTGGTTCCTGCCCAGTGAAAGTGCGGCAGGACAGAGGAAACCTTCGCACCACGTTCTGAACTTTATGTGTTTGTCTTGGTCTTGCCATAGAGAGGCACTGTACTTTGTGTCACGTGACCTGGGCCACCAAGGCCTTCCCATTTTGTCTCCTTACCACCCTTGAATACCGCAGCAACTGCCCCTTTGCAGCCTGATAGAGGGCGCTATTCCTCCTTAAAACCCTTCACAGGCTTCCCCAGACCTGAGTAATTAAGCCCAAATTCCTCAGCCTATTTGGAAGGGCCCTTCAAGATTTGGACTTTTTCTTCTCCCAACCCTGAACTTCTTTGGCAACTGGGAAGCTCCAAGCACTCGTTTTCTCTCCCTCCTGTGAGACCCTCCATATTACCCTCAGCTAACCCCTCAACATTCTTCAAACCTTAGTCTAGATGCTGTCGTTTTTCATAAAGACTTCTAGATGCTGGGCTCTGTGTTAGGTGCCCCATACTATTTGAATAGCACCCCTCTATTTCCTCTATTCCACTTGAATGTTTACGTGTCTATCTTCCTCATTAGATTGAGATCAACAGGTTCGTCATTTCCCACTGTTGGAGACGTTCAAATAGAGTAGAACGAGTGAGCTCAAGTCCAGCCTTGAATAAATGTTTATGTCATTCACACACAGTGGGTTGGGATTTTGTTTGAGAATTTGTTCTGAGAATTATTCCAATTTTTTGATATACTAGGGATTCATAGATTGATGCCTATTATTCCTATCAATTCTCCCCTAAATGTCAGAAGTTCTTTAAGTTCCTCTATTTCTAGAAGTTGGTCCCACACCTTTCTGTTTCTGAATGCCTGCCTACCTCTTGCTCCTTTTCTGGGGAGACCTTATGCGCCTGTGAGTATGAAGGACACAGTCTGAAGTCTTTGCCTGTTTTTCAGTGCTCTCCTCAGCATCCTGGGGACCCAGTAGTGATGTTCTACCTTTCTAAGTAGCATCTTTCCTAAATTTTTACCCTCTAAAAGTTCTGGTGTTGCCTACATGGCCTGATTAATCCCACACATTTCATTTGTCACCCCCTCAAAAAATTTTGGGTACATGTCAACTGAGGCTTTCTAAGAAGAATATATATGCTATATTATATGAAAATAACTCCTGGCCCAAAAGAAAGAAATCAGGGAGATTTACTCTGAATCTAATTCAAATTAAAGTCAGAGCCTGAGAGAAACACTGTCATACTGAATTGCTGACAGCCAGAGAGGAAAAGCTAGGATAGGGGAATGAGTAAAATGGATGGCATTTAGAAAAGAACTAATAGAACTTGTAAGAAGCATGAAAGAGGGCTTTGATCCTACAGAAACCATAAAGGTAGGCAACTGGAGCTGGGTGAACAGATGGGGCTTCATTCCTGAAGATGAGAAAACTGTAAGGAGGCAGAGAAAATGGGTTATGTATGGAAGTCTAGTGTCTAATTCTGTGGATGCAGTGGAAGCAGAGGCTGTTGGAGAAGTGGGTAGTGGGAAGATTGCTATCAAGTGGACATCAGCAGGAAATCAGCAAATCAGCAAAAGGCTACCAAAGAAGCGCACTTGGTGCTCTAGAGGAAGCCCATTAGCAATCCATTTAAACCTACAGAAGTAGTGCTAGGATTGGGAATGCAGCTCACTTGTGTAGCATGCATGAAGTGTGTACTACACTTGTCTAGCATGCATGAAACCCTGGGTTCAATCCCCAGGACCACAGCATGCATTTGTGCATGCATGTATGTGTGCATGCATGCATGCACTAAGCACACACACATGCGCACACACACACGCATGCACGCACAGAGTAGTTCTAGTTTTTCAGGAAACTGCTGTAAAAAGGAAAAAGTCAAGGTCTTCTGATTCCATTTTCCCAGTACACAAAGACTAAAAATAGCATCTGCTCAGTTAGCTAGGGTCAGGAAGCCTGGATTCTAATCCTGATTTTGGCTCTGATCATATGTGTGACCCTGAGCTAGACCCATTTATTCTTTCTTTCTTTCTTTCTTTCTTTCTTTCTTTCTTTCTTTCTTTCTTTCTTTCTTTCTTTCTTCCTTCCTTCCTTCCTTCCTTCCTTCCTTCCTTCCTTCCTTTCTTCCTTCCTTTCTTTCCTTCTCTCTTTCTTTCTTTCTTTTTGTGGTGCCAGGTTGGGGATCAAACTTGGGACCTTGTAATTGCCAAGCAGGTGTTTATGCTGGCTAGACCTGTTTCTTTAGCTGTAAAACATTTTTGTTTGGTGTTTAGAGAAGTTAATACAGATGGAGGTGCAGAAATACAAATTGACTTAACTAGTGGTGTGAGCCTGGATGTGCAGTTTGTTTATCTGAAAGCATTGTAAGAGATAAAATAAGGTGCTTTATGTAAAGTATGTAATGAAAATTAAGCCTAAACAAAGGTTTGTTTCCGTATTTTTTTCACCTTGGATGATCAGACACCAGTTTCACTGTGAATAGACATAGAAAATGATGTACTGGGAATTCTATGGTTGATGGCCCCATCCATCTCTTAGTACTTGCGTGGCTGGTGAAGTTATTTAATCTTGTGTCTCAGTTTTCTCATTTGAGAAATGGAAATAATGTGTACCTTAGAGTTGTGAAAATTAGATGAGATAAAGGATCTGACTCACAAGAAAAAACTCAGTATATGTATTCAGTCATTTTTAGAGGTAATTTTAGGGCACAGAACCCTAAAGGAATGAAATTCTAGATCCTTGGAAGATAGAGTTGCCGATAATTTCAGAGGGACACTGTGAAAATCTCTTAGAGAGAAACAAAGTCCCATAGGTATTTTAATTTAAAAAAGGAGGGAATTAACTAGACTGCTGAATCTTAGATACTGAAAGATTAGAGCAATTGGTCAGGGCTGGGACCTAAAGAATCTGATATACCAGACTGAGAATATAACTATTCTAAGTGCAATAAAGGTTTTTGAGGAGTTGTACATTTCGAAAAGGTCTAGGTGTTGTGTAAGAATGGCCAGCAGAAGATGAGGTTGGGATGTGGATTAGGACAGGACTAGGAAACTAGGTAGAGGGTCTGAGCCATGTTAAAAGGTGGATACTCAAGGGACTGTGTGATTGATGTGCTGAGGTTATGGAGAGAACAAGTCAAAGACAGGGTCTAGCTTTTTGTCTTGGATAACTAGATGAATGGATGGATGGATAGATGATGGCATTTTTTTCTGAGAATAGTGAAGGAATGAATTTAAAAGAAAGAAAGGAAGAGGTAAAACTGAACTAAATATGGAACATCCAGGCAAGGTAGTTTGGAGCTTATGAAAGAGTTTTGGTCTGGAGATGTAGTTATAAATTATCAAGCTATCAGCACATAGATCATAATTAAAAACATGGAAATGAGTTACATTATTCAATAGAAAGGGTCAAAGAGAGGACCCAAACTCTTTGGAAAATATCAACCTTTAAGGAATAGATAGAGAAAGAAAAGCCCAGAAAGAAAAGTAAGGAGTCAGAGTGATTGGAGGAATATCAGAGAATGATGTGCCACCAAAACCCGAGCAAGTAAGTGGCAAGAGACATGGCATAGCAAGGTCAGATAAGCTGAGGTCTGGTAAGATAAACTCTAAATTTAGCAACAAATTGGTCACTTATAGTGATCCTCCTGTTTTCAGCCTCCCCAGTGCTGGGATTACAGACATGCATCACCATGTCCACTTGGTGAGCCCAGGTGCAGGGCTGGTGCTGCTTGTGGTACCTGGGATTGGACCTTAGTCCCTGTGCTTGCCTAAGTAGGCAGTTAGTCTGCTGAGCTATCTTGACAGCCTGAGTTGACAGGTCTTGAAAGGGAAGAGAAAGCAGAAGGGGCATAGGGCTGAGGAACAAATTTGTTAGGTTTTTTTTTTCTCTCAGTTTTGGGGATTGAACTGAGCACCTTTGCACTGAGCTACATCCCCAAACTTTTGAAACATATATTTTTTTCTCTTGAGATTGAGTCTCACTAAGTTACTAAATTGCTCAGGTTTGACTCAAACTTGTGATTCTCCTGACTTAACTTCCCAGAGTTCTAGGATTACAGGTATTTGCCACAACAGATTTGTTTCAAATTGAGAGAGATTAGGACATTTACAAAGGATTATAGGGAGAATCCAGTAGGAGGATAGTTAAAGGAAAGGAAAGAGATCAAAAGATGGAGCAAAATCAGCAGGAGTATAGGAGGTGGTTGGGTCTGGGATGAGCAGAACACACTTTTTCTCTAAAATGGAAGGGTAGGAGAAGTTGGGGATGTAGGTATGTTGATAGGCAGTTGGGAGGTAGACTCAGAAAAGTGAAAGAGCTTGCACCAGTAACCATTACTTCTCTGATCTCAGAAGCAAGAATGTGTGCTTCAGGGAGAAGAGGTGCTATGGGATGGGAGATTTGGAGAAAGACAAATGTTCAAGATGGCTGCTATAGAAAAGAGAAGAAAAAGCTGGTAATGACCCAAAGAGGCTGTGGGGCAGTAGTTAGTGATTGTGGAGGTTGGGGACCATGAGCTTGGGGTGGGACACTAGACTGTGTGGGATGTGAGCTTTCTCTAGCAGGCAGGCAGCTCTGAGAGAGATGTGGAGAGTTCCCTGTGGGGCTGATCAAGGGCTGGGCTTTGCTACACACGGGAGACAAAGAAACAAGGGATCTGAAGATGCTCACCAGCACCATTGGAAGAGATGGTCCTTGAGAGGTAGCTGAAGCCAGGATGGAGTGGACAGACGAGGATACTGAGGTTCTCGGTGGAGTGGGGGGACAGATTTGGTGGGTGGCAGAGTGGGCAGGCAATGCTGGTCAGAGGGGGAGGGAAAGGGTAGCTTGTAATGAACAGGAGGTAATAAGGTCGAAAGGCATGTTGAAATAAGTGCTTCCCTGGCAAGTGTAAGGGCCTGAGTTCAATCCCCAGTTCTGCCAAAAAAGAAAGAAAGAAAAGGTAAGTTGACTGAATGAGTTATTAGCAAGGGTCCCAAAAAGATGATTGCTTTAAAGGGGAGAAGAATGCTGGTATTTCTGTGTTTCTGCACCAGACTGCACAATGAGTAAGAAGCTAGAAGATGGCAAGGAGGAGGAATAAGTGCAGAGCCCTCTGATAAGAGTGTTGAGAGAAACCAGGATATTGACACACAAGAGGGAGCCCTGTTACCTAAGGTCTGTGCAGCGAGGAGGAAGAGAAGCAGTGAGTTTCTCAAACATTTTCACCAAACTATCAAGTCAATGTCATTTGCACATAATCATTTTCTTATACACCTAAGGGCTGGGATATAGCTCAGTGGCATAAGGGCCTGCTCAGCAAGTGTAAGGTATTGAGTTCAATCCCTGGTCACATACACACACACACACACACACACACACACACACAGAGGTTTGTTTCATATACACCTAAAAGACAGAATGTCTAGGAATAAAACCAAGTCAAAGGGCAACCCCAGATTTCATGGTGAAGTTGTTCAATGGTAGTGACTCCTGTAAGTTATATTTTGATATAATTTGTAGTTTTAGGTATGTGCATATTAACTAGAAAATGTGTCTAAGAGACAAATTTGAATTTTTTTTTTTTTGCAAATTTCATTTCTTAGCAACGATTTGTTTTCTCAGTTTAGAACATAAATTAGGGAACTTGTGTTGATTTTTTTTTTCCAAATGTAGCGCTTAGAGCTTAACTCATGTGTTTGAAATGCCATGAATTTGAAATGCAGCCATTTTCCTTTCTGTATCCTTGAAAAGGATTACAGGGATTTTATTAGTTTTTCAAATAATCTTGCCAGCACATCCAGACTTCCCACGAGGGTCTCTTATCAATAATGTGAGATGTGAGTGATGCTACAGATGCGCTTAAGACAAGTCAAATAACCAGCCAACGTGTGGATTTCCTAAGCAGCAGCTCAGTTTGCAATTATGGAACGTGGTATAGAATATTAAGCATGCATCTAAGTGTTAATTGAGAAAAGGATCACCATACTACATAAAGAAAAAAGGTCATTTCTTCAACCAATCTGTCTTTTACAAGGACTGTTGTTTTAGAATAGTTCTGAGTGGATGGCATGTCTTTGTAATCATGAGGTAGGCCTGCAGTTCAAGCCCCTTGAAGTAGGGTGCTCAAAATGAGTCAATTTTTGTTTTCATAGTCTGTCCATTGTTTAAAATTCTTCTATCATCTTCAACTTTCATAAAATATTCTCTTTTGTGTGTGTGTGTGTGTTTAGTATAGGGTCTCGGGTCTCACTGCATAGATCGGACTTGTAGTGTCCTCCTGTTTTTCAGCCTCCCAAGCACTGGGACTATAGGAGCACACCACACCCCCAGCCTCTATCACCATCTCAGAGCACCCTGTGGGTGGGGCCAGCACAGTATGTTGGGGATCAAACCCCAGTCCCTACATCTGCCTAAGCAGGCACTTTAATCTGCTGAGCTATCTGGCCAGCCCTTCATAAAATACTCTTTTTTTTTTCAGAACCAGGGATTGAACTCAGGCCCTTGTGCTTGCCAGGGAAGCACTTATTCCTCTGAGCCATCTTCCTGGCCCCCATAAAATATTCTTATAAGGGTAATGATTCTTTAAAAACACAAGTCAGACCATGTCATACTCTATTCAAACTCTGTCAGTGGCTTTTCTATTTTCTTGAGAGCACATCCAGATGGACATCCCTGTGATGGGCACCAGGGCCATACATGTAGTAAGTTCTATGCCTCTCTGCCTCATCTCATGGGCCTCTTCTGCTCCAGCAATTAACTGCTATGTTGTTCTTTGATTGCACCAAACACATGGCCTTGGGACCTTTACATTTGCTATGCTCTCTGCTGTTACCTGGATTTACTTATGACCATTACTCTTACTTTTTCATGTCCCCTTCCTTGTTTTATTTTTTCCGTAGCACTTATCACTATCTGACTTATACTTTTTTAAACTTATTTTTAATGTCTATCTTTCCCCTACTTCCACCTTTTCAGTGGCCTATAAAAATAAACTCCATTAGGATAGAGACTTTGTCTATTTTGTTCACTGTGGTATCCACAGTACAGTATATGAGACAGCACTTCATACATGACAGGTATTCAATAAGGCATAAGAAATGAATAAGAATAACATTACATGATACTCCTATGTGAGCCTAATAGCCATTTTTAATTTTTCTATTCTACAATGTACATCTAAATCATAGCTTAGATTTAATCATTAGTTCTCTGTTTTTTAAAAAGTGTGACATTTCTCCTTTCCTGAATTCATTTGTTCAGTTGCTCATTCACCCATTCACTCAACAAACATTCAATGAGACTTTGGCATTCTAGACAGTGCTATGGATGTAGTGATGGACAAAGTACAAGACTAGCCCTTGAGGAGCAATGATTTTTTAATAAACACAGTTTATAACAATGACCTAATATTCTACCATAAATTATGTAACACTTGACTATTATTAATAATTATCTAATAAATATCTTCAAGTTTATAGTAATTGCCTTTTGCAAATCACTCTTTAGAGTAAATACCCAAGCAGTTACTGAGTTGAGGGATTAAACATAGTTTTGGTTTTTTGGTACCATCTGTCACACTATTTTCAAAGGATTGCTAACCATCTTATGTAAGGTTAGGGGGATAGCTCAGTGGCATAGGCACATGCCTTGCAAGTGCAAGATCCCGAGTTTGATCCCTGGTACCACAAAAAAAAAAAAAAAAAAAAAAAAAGACAAAAAGCATTTCATCTAATTGTTATATCCCCCTCTGAAGTTGGACATTACTTTCAATTATTGCTAATAAAGAGAATAAAATGATCCCTCCTTTTAATTTTGCATATAATTGATGCACAGTAAGGGTATACATTTCTTTTCTTTCCTTTTCTCTTCTTTTGTTTTTGTTTCTTTTCTTTTTGTCTCTGGTTAGTTCAGTAGTTCCTTAAGTGATTCTTGGAGTTTTCTACCTTATAAATCATTCCCAATGTTCAATATACAATGTAAGCTTAACATAGCATCTTAGAGTTGAAGAGACTGCAACCATACCTAGTTCAACTACAATTTCTGATAGATGACTTTCTAGTCTCTGCTTGCGTGCCTACAGCCAGGGGGACCTCATGACTCCATGGGATGGACTGTCCAGTTTTTGCAGGGCTCTTCAGGTGATGAGTTGGCATCTGCATTCTGTGGCTTTTGTATAGCTCCTCTTTTCCCCTCTGATGGTCCAGAGACCCATATACGAGAAGCTATGGAACCATTTCACCTTGAACTCCCATCTCTGTGAATAAGTAACCAGACTACAATTTTCAACCCCAGGAGAAATCTGGCAGGCCCAGAGGCCAGGACATTGTCCCACCCATAAGTCTGCACATTGGCCAAGTTGGCAGCCTGTCTTACATGAAGTTTATAGTGGCTTATATGAAGTTTATAGTCAGCTGAGATTCTAAGATCTTTGGGTGACCTATAGCTAAACTAGTTCTGTCACTGATCTCTTCAAACCTAAATGCACAGATTACATTTTTCCCTATTATTTCTACTCATTTGTAGAGAAATGGCCTTGATCTATGATGGCTTTAATAAGAGACATCTTGACAAGGCATGTGGTGTGATGATGGAAGGAGATGCAGTGGTAGAAATTTGTCACTATTTTGGTTTGCCTGGCATCTGAGCCTCCTTCCTGTTCTTAAGGAATTCCACATCTCATGGAGTGATGTCATCTTCCTTTCCAGGTGTGGCATGATCACAGGCCTGAGAGGATTCTGCAGGTCAGAACCATCGTTCCTCTCATTCAGTTTTTTTTTTTTTTT
The DNA here is from genome assembly GCA_004027165.1 of Ctenomys sociabilis. Classification (NCBI taxonomy): domain Eukaryota; kingdom Metazoa; phylum Chordata; class Mammalia; order Rodentia; family Ctenomyidae; genus Ctenomys; species Ctenomys sociabilis. The sequence goes on from PVKA01001795.1 coordinate 81,173, forward strand.
TTTTTGTCTTTTTGAGACAGGGTCTCACTATGCAGTTCAGGCTGGCCTTAAGTTCACTTCATAGCTCGTCTCGAGTTCGACAGGTCTCGAACTCACAACAATCCTCCTGCCTCAGCCTCCCGAGTGCTGGGATTACAGGCATGTGCCACCATGCCTGGCTCTCTCATTCAGTTTTGAATCAGAAGTGAGTGATAGTAAAAAAGGAGTCCTGCTTAGCAACCTACATGTTTTCTTTTTTTTTAGGAATAGGATTTCACTGCATTGCCCAGGCTGGAACTTCTGAGCTTAAGTGAATCTACTGCCTAAATAGCCAGACTACAGGCATGTATGACAGCTTGGCTCTAGCAATTAGTGATTTGATGGGTATCACTGCAGTTGTTAACAGTAACTTCATGGAAAGGATCTAGTTTGGGAGTTTAGCTAGTGTAGGTGGTAGGGACAGTATACCACTTTAGTAGTCACGATGTCTTCTGAGAACAGTACTTAGTAGGAGTTTGAGGCATTGTTCCTGGCTGTACCCTTCCAAACCAGATTTTCGAGCCTTCTTGGATATTCTATTAGCTACTCACTATCATTATTTAAATAAATCCCCTTGATGTACATGACAGCCAAAGCAAGTTATTTTTACTTATAACTAAAAATCCTTATCAATATATGCAAGATATAAAAGTATATGAGAAAGTGTACACATTAAAAAGATATTGGTTTTTGGAGGGGAGGTAGTTGGGAAGAGCTTGGCTTGAGCTCTCTACCTGTTGAGAGTTTAGACAGGTCTAGGCATGTCTAAAAATATGGACAGAGGGAGGTGGTAGTAGGAAGAAATTGTGCGGAGTGCTGTCTCTACAATGAAAAGCTGCTCATTGACTTAAGACAGGTGTAAGCATAACTCTAACAGCAGGTGTGGAGATGGTAGGGTTAAGGGCACATATAAGCAGACTGGCTACTTGTTTTCCAGCCCTTAAACTGCTAATCAACAGCTAAGGCCATGACATAAAGGAGGCTGGAAAGCAGGTCACTGGGCATTTGCAGTCCCCCATTGTTCTCCTTGAAGGAGGAAACCTTCCTGGATATGCCTCCCCCCTGGAGTCCCACAGCATCCTGATGGGGATGTGTATTAGCTAACTTTCTCATTGCTGGGACAAAAATACCTGCTACTGATGCTTAAAGGAGGAGAGATTCATTACAGTTCACAGTTTCAGTCATTTCAGTCCATGGTGGGGTGATTCTAAAGCAGGGATATGGTGGTAGAGCAAAGCTGCTACTTTGTGGCAGTTAGGAAGAAGAGCAGAGGGGACCAGCACCAGAGAGAAAGGGGGCAGAGACAGATATAAGCCACAAGGCTGTGCCTCCACGATCCACCTCAACACACCCAGACACGTGTGCTTTACCAATTCCCTAGGCAACCTTAAAACAATCAAGGTTGTCACACAGTGTGCACTGGTTCACTGGATCCCATCCAGTGTTGCCCTCAGATTGCTCTTTATCATATGAGCTGTGTCTTGTGTCTGCAGTCCATCCTAGCTGTACCTCCAATCTTGCCTTAGGCTGCCGCCTGAGTCCCTTAGCCTAGGATTGGGCTGGTCTGTTTCTGTAGCCTGGAAGCCTTGTGAGGATGAATACAGTTCCTCTGAATTCTTCCTGTCCTGAAGCCCATGTCATCCCAATCAGGCCTTCTTGGGTTTATATGTAGGTGTTAGTGGGTGGTGGTACTCCTGCTTGGAACATTCCCTGATCCCAGTGTACATGGAGCCCTGCTATTTGCCTGACCTTTGCCTCTGGCCAGTACCCTGGCACCCCTGGGGTAGGTCCAAGATTACAATGTGTACAAATCAGCCAGGGATATCAAGTTTGTCCACAGTCCTGTCAGAACTATGGTAGCATTGTCCAGAAGGATCTTGTCAGGGCACTGTAGAATCTGTCCCTTTCTTAGCCACTATTTTTGTGATATGAGATCATAACAACAGATTTTGGTTATTTTACCAAATATGATATTGTATAATATTGTTTTGATGCCCACTAAAATAAAATTCCATCATAGAAACAAAACCCCACCAAATCTATTCAGCCTTTCAGCATCTAAGCCACTGTGGGTCTGATGGCACCCTAGCAATTTGCATGATTTTTCTCATTTAATCTTCATCACAACCCTGTGAACTAGCTACCACTATAATTACAGAAAAGGGACTTGAGGTCCAGAGAGGTTACAAAACTATCCTTAGGTCACTCAACTGGTGCCCCACCCTTAGAGTCTTTTTTTTTTTTATGAACAGAATAGATTTATTGAGGGAAAGAAAGCTCCTGTCCGAGAGAGGGACAGGAGGGGTGTCCAGAGGGGGTGGTCCCCCTTAGAAACTTGCAAATGTCCCTCTTTCAGCCTGATCCACTGTGAGGCAGCTCCAGCTTTTTAATGTTTTCCCTCACGTGGAGCAAAATCTCCAAAATCTTTTTCTTTCTAAGTGGGTCCCTTTTTTGTTTCTACTTCCCTCAGCAGCTTACTGCGACAGCTCCTTGTCTCCTAGTCTTCTGGCTCAGTAGTGCTCTCCATTCATACCCAGGGACATTTTACTTCTGGAAACATCTGAATATTTTGTGTCGGCAAAGTGCCAAGAGAACCACTGCAGATAGGTTTCCAATCTTCTAGTTACTTTGATTCTGCAGGGACTGGCAACCTGTCTGTCCTATTCCCAGCAGAGGCCTGGAAAGAAATCATCTATCTGCTCACAAGCTTAAATGGGTTAGTAAAAATTCTCCTTCTCTAAGAAAAACAGCAGACACAGTCAGAGCAGCAGAAACAATGGTAATACTGCAATATGGAAGACAGGCATAGTGGTGCATACCTGTAATCCCAGCACTCAGGAGGCAGAGGCAAGGAGGTTTGTTGTGAGTTTGAGGCCACCCTGGGTTACATAGTGAGTTCAAGACCAGACTAAACTACATACCAAGACTCTGTCTCAATGGACAGGCAGACAGACAGACAGACCAAGATGCACTATGGACTGCATTGTTGCACAGGTTCTGTCTCTCCCAATTAGAAGGCAAGCTTCCTGAGGGCAGGAATTTTTACTAACTTTATTTGTTGCTGTATCCTCAGTGCCTATAAGGCAGCCTGGGATGTAGTTAGTATTCTGATCTCTGCTGAGTGTATTAGTAGTATACTTCTATATCTTGTGGTGCTTCCACAGAATAATATGACCTTCTAATTTCATGACTTTACATTTACTTCACCAAGTTTTTCTAATTGTGTGATTTTGATTCATTAGAAGATAACCTTATATGTAAAGTACATTGAATAAATATGTGAATCTGGTTTAGCCTGATTAAGGGCAATATGTAAGAGTTACTGAATTTCTAGTCTCTTATCCTATGGAAAAACATTCTGTGGCTTTCTGATTTAAATTTTGAGCTTAAATTCAAAACATAAAACCATCCAGAAACAACAAAGGGGAAAACATGCTAGTCCTTACATTTTTCATCATTCATATGCAAATAATACACAATAATTGTTGAAATTTTTAAAAATGCAGGTAAAATGATGAAATAGAGATGTGCTAGATTTATACAACTCTGATAGTTGCTGCTAACATTTTTCTGTGTATACCAAATATTAAGATCAGCTGGCCTGGTGATTAATTTGGGGAAGAGGGCATATTTTTTGAATGAGAAAAACACAGGTGATTTGGTTCTCAGCCCAGGTCTGTTGGAACAGAGAAGAGCCCACAGATCTGAGCCCACCAGGGCACAGTTATCTCAGGGAAAGGGCTGAGATTACTTCCAGTTTGTATCACAGGACCTGGCCTTGAAGAGTGACTCCAAGAGTGGAAGGAAGGAGGCTGGAATGGGTGGGAATAAGGAAAATAACTTGGACTTGGCTGAACATGGCAGGATTGACACAAAGAGTCAAGTGAGTTTTTCCTAGAAATGGGAGTGCCTTTCCTGAGAATGGAAGGCTAGATACTCTTGGAAGTCTTGCTCCACGATGACTCACAAGTCAGAGGGACACAGACTGCGCACACCGGACACTGGGGAAAGTGGCCATGGTGAGTGTGAGGGTCATTGAATTTTCTAGTTTGTCCTCCCTAGTCTCCTACAGTGATACAGTATAACTTCTGTTCATAACTCACAGCGGAAGTGGCGGAAGTGGCGATCTGTGTGAAGCAAACTTGAATTGATGCCCTTAAATGTCACCATCTTTTTTTTTTTTTTTTTTATCTTTTTGAGACAGGGTCTCACTGTGCAGTTCAGGCTGGCCTTAAGCTCACTTTGTAGCTCAGGCTGGTCTCGAACTCACAACAATCCTCCTGCCTCAGCCTCCCTAGTGCTGGGATTACAGGCACGCGCCACCACGCCCGGCTTTAAATGTCACCATCTTTAATCTATGTGGAATCCCTGAGAAGTTGGGTGCCTGGGCCAAAGAGCCCATTGTTTTTTTCTTTTTTAAAAAAATGTATTTAGTATGGGGTCTATAGGGTGTCACTGCACAGATTGGACTCGTAGTGATGTTCCTGTTTTCAGCCTCCCAAATGCTGGGATAACAGATACACACCACCATGCCCTGTCTCAATCCCTGTATCATCATGCCCCGGGGGTGGGGCTGGCAGAGGATTGAGCCTCAGTCACTGCATCTACCTAAACAGGTGCTTTAATCCACTGAATTATCTGGCCAGCCCCACAGTTTCTTTAATGTTAGTACAAATTTTGTATCATTGTCCATAGTATTTATTTTAATAGTTTTTTTTCTCTAAAACAGTCTTTAAGTGAAGTTGGTACTCCAGGATATTTGGCATATGGGCACTTTGCAGAAATATTGGTTGGATAAAGACTGTTAACTCCATCTCCAGATGTTTTCCCAGGTGTTGACAGTCTCAGGCCCACTGAACTGGGAGATAAATTAATTTTCACTGGACACTGTGCGTAGAAACAAGCCCGGACAAATGCCAGATATTTTCCCTGTATGGCCTCAATTTAATCCTCATAACTTTTTTTTTTTTTTGTGGTCCTGGGGATTGAACTCAGGACCTTAAGCTTGCCAGGCAAGTGCTTATTCTACTGAGCTATCTCCCCAGCCCTGAGCTGTCTCCCCAGCCCAGTTCTCTTATTTTATAGGCAAGGAGTGAGAGTCAGAAAAGTCAGCTAAGATTCTTAAGGTGTAGATTAGGGCAAAACAAGATAAATAAAAATCTGGTCTGTCTGATGCTGTGCTCTTTCCCCATACCTTGTGGTCCTCTGAGACCAGTTTACCTAGAATATTCTTAAGAGATGGCTCAGGAAATGTGACCCTATTGTTGTGTCCTGGAGCCATGAAAAAAACAAACAAAAAAAAACCCTCTCCACCTTGTCTTACTTTGTTAGAGGTTGAAAGGGCAGAGAGATCACAGGTCTTGCCAGTGGGCGGCAACTGCAGCAAGCACATTATATGAATGGGTCCTGAAAGGAAGGAAGTCTGGTGGGTAAGAGTGGGAGGGAATACAGGGAACACTGTCACCACCTCAGGCAGGCGGTTGCTTGCAGAGGACTTAGAGCTGGACCCTCAGGCTAATCTAGGACAAAGATTGAGAGCTTCCTGCTTTTCCTAACCTTGTAACTCAGAAAAGCAGCTGAACTCTTGGAGCCTTGACCTCCAGCCCTGTGTGGATGATGAGGTCAACCCAACTCCATCCAGCTGTGCATGCATAGCCCTTCACCAGGTCTGTGCATACACAGACCTTTACCAGGCTAGACCATCAAGCCAGGGGTGCAGGGTCCAGCTCCTACTCTGAGAACCAGAGCTTTGAATGGTGTTTCACGATGCCAGCTTGACAGATAGTCTCTACCCCATGCATCCTGGAGATGGGAGTGAGCTGAAACTTTTCTCCTCTGGGGTTCACTAGGCCCTCTTGCCCAGGATTCTTAGGCAATGGATTTATCTCCTGAAATAAAGGGTAGATAATAGAAGTGGAGGCTGCACTGTCCTTGTTTCTATCACTTTTGCCCATTTGTGAAATCAGATTCAGTAACTCATGGAGACCTCTTAAGCCTCTATCCTTAAAGTTTGAATCCACCCTGCCTTTGGATTTGACCTTGATGAAGTCCCAGTCTATGGTTCTGGGGCCTGAAGTTTGCATGTCCCCTCTGGCTAGGGCCTTCCCATTCCTTCTATTGTGACTATTTTCTCCAGGCGGTTTCTGTGGAACTTTCCAGTGACCTCTTCATCCCTAGCAGGCCTTGCAGTCAAGCATTTGGGGCATAAAGTATATTGTGGTCCTTCCCAAGGCAAAGTGGACCCTTACTGTTCTTTGTATAAGAGGCACCTGAATTTGGTTTTTATATCTGTTCTCTAGGATGCAGGGCCTTCAGATGCATTGATCTGGGGGCAAGGATGCTTGATTGACTTGCTATCTGTAGTGCCACAGCTATGCACGCTTTGGCCTGTCCAACCTCACTCTGCCCTGTCATGGGACTACCCTATGGGGTGGGTAGCTACACACTTTGGTGTTCTTTGCTGAACTTTGCCCAGATCTTGCCCTAGACACTTCAGGGACAGCCAACCACCAACACTGTTACTCCTGGGCACACTGGGATGCTCTGTGGCACTAAGTGTGATCATGGTGGGCTTGTTTAGCTCAGTATTTCAAACTTTGCTCCCAGTGTATTTTGTGGAACTCTCCAAAAGCACAAGTCACACAATTCTAGATTATTCATAGATGTCTGGGAACAGTTATTTAGTGATAACACTGTAGTCCCTGACAGAGCACCTCATCTTTCAGCAGAACCCATAGTATCCTTCTCCTCCTCTCAATGCTTGCTTCCCAAATCCCTTCTTTAAAACACAGCAGGTAGGTATTGGACAGAGAATGAGAATCAAGCCCTGTAGAGCTCACTTTTGCAAGACAGTGATAAGATCTGAAGTTATGAAAAGTAAACACACAAGCTGGGCGTGGGGGCTCAAACTTGTAATGGCAGCATTTAGTAGGCTGAGGCAGGATTGTGAGTTTAAGGCCAACCTGGGCTACATAGTAAGTTTGAGGTTGTACTGCACACTATACAGTGAAATTTTGTCAACACCCCCCAAAAAAATCCCCCAAAAGTTAACAGCATAACCTCACTATACACAATGTGCACTGCAGTTCTTGCAACAATAGCTTTTGGTTTTCCTTTCCAGGTATGCTAGTATTTAACAGACCCTATTCCCCTCAGAACAAAATTTCCTTTGGTTACTACAGGCAATTAATTGCTACTGAGTTACTCTCACTGTCTTTGTTATGATCATCTCCTAATCTGTGTTCTCACTGGCCATCGGCTCCTCATGAGTACCCTGGCCATAGATCTCCGTGTCGCCATGGTCACCTTTATCTACCTGCCAAACCTCAAGGTCTTCTGCGTGCTTCTCTCAAGGCTGCTAATCAATGATGTCTTTGGAATATTTTTCTCAGCCTACATCTTTAACAGCTATGTCCCTGTGAAGGTGGCTATGTGACTGGTGGACAATCCTCTTGGCATTCTATCCTGGAAGCTCTAGCGGGGGCCCAGAATCGGGTGTGATGATGTTCCTTGCCTACTTCAGATTAGAAAATCTCCATGTTGGGCACTAAAGATGTCATGATGCCTGGTCTCCATTGTGCTTCATTCTTTGCTGTGATAACTATAAAAACAAAAACACCAAGCCAGTCATAACTCCTGTGGGGTCTGAACCTGCCAACATCTCTGAGTGCACACAGAAGGTCTCCAACTTTCGCTGTACCCTCATCAAATATTCTGTTGGTCTGCTTGCACTGCTGTGGCATCTCACAGCCACCAAGCCACCTGTCCTACCCTCCTCCACTTAGTGTTATTTACCAAAAATTAGCAGACCGAAATTTCTTCAATGAACCCTTCAGAACTCTGGGACCAGTTTCCGTTGGGGCATTCAGGTTTTTTTTTTTTTTTTTTTTTTTTTTTTTTTTTTTTTTTTTTTTTCTTCTTTTAGAAAACTGAGACGGAAGCTCTTCTATCATTATATTCTTTTATTCTTCCTTTCTATTTTAAAAATAGGATCTTTCTATGAATTTCAGGTTGGACATGAGTTCACTTTGCAGTCTAGGCTGGCCTTGAACTCATGGCAAGCTTCCTGCTCAGCATCCCAAGCACTGGGATTACAGTTGTATGTCACCATGCTTGGCTTTTCTTTCTTTCTTTTTTTTTTAAAGATTTGTCAAATATTTTCTGTGGTATGAAGTGACTTACACTCACAGACACTGAGTGACTTTTATAACACACACACAATAATTTTAATTTGTTATAATGAGTTCATGTCTGCCCAGATGCCATGTTGGCAGTGAGCAAGGCATGATTTATAGGGATACAGATATGGAAGTTAAACCCTGCTTAGAGCATACTGTACAGCAGTCAGAGACTTGTTGTATTTTGAGCAGGTAGAGAAGCTTACTCTAGCTTCCCTTATAAGCTGCCCTCTCTCCCCTTCACAACTGAGTTACTATTCAATACTTGGACTGACAGAGTCAAGGGCTTCAGGGGCCTCTTACTTAGTGTAAGAGGATTAGAGATGAAAAATTAAAATTTAGGGACACTTTTCTTTTTGTAGGCTTCTCTCTGATAGAGTTTTAGTATTTTCTTCTTGAACTGTGTATAGCATGTACCATAGCAGCAGGCATCTTTGTTCTACCTTATCATAACAATGTACTACCTATAAATACACTTTTCTATTTTGTTGGAACAACAAACAAATAAACAACTCTATCGTCAAGTTCAACAACATGGTTCCAACTCAAAAAGAACAGTGACTGAACATAATAAATTTCAATATAGTCAACTTCTCTTTTTTTATTTTTTAAAAGAGCATACAAATTAGCATTAAGACAGGTAAAGTTAAAAGTGATACAGAATTTCACTTAAAGTAATGTGAATTTCACAGTATTTGTCATAATACATAATGTTGTTTTCCAACCAGTTATTCATATGACCAGATATGTGCATGTAAAATTGAAGAAGAAAGAAAAATAGAAAGAAATGTGTAAGAAATTAAGAAGAGAAAAAGTACAAGCAATTGAAAAGAGGAGATGAAACAAATTAAAGCATTAACTGCTTCTTTTCATAGATCCATAAAAACGCACAGTGCAGTTGTCCAACCTTCCTGCTTATACACATACATAAATATCTTTCCCCCACTCTCTCTCCCATCCTTCTCCTCAATTCAGTAACTCTTTTCTTTTGAATAAGTTCATTCCTTTTTACCAGTATCTATTGTACTCTTCAGATTCCATTTTTCTCTTTCAGAGTCTCACTCTAAGGTGACAATATGATGTTTGCATATGCAGGTCTGATTTATTTCACTTAAGCGTATGTAAAACAAATACGCTAGTTGCATCCATTGACTGACAGCTCAAATTTATCGTGTTTCATAGCTGAATAATACTCCATTGTGTAACAACACCACATCTTACTTTATCCATTCTTCAGTTGATGGGGATCTGGGTTCTTTCCAGGATTTAGGTATAGCAAATTGTGTTGCTATAAACGAGGGAGCACATATATCATTATGGCTTGAAGTTTTCAGTTCTTCTGGAAAAATACCCAGGAGAGGAATAGCTGGTTTGAATGGGACCTCTAATTATAGCTTCTGAAGGAATCTCCACCCTGATTTCCATAGTGGTTGCACCAGTCTGCATTCCCACCAACAGTGCAGAGGGTTCCCTTTTCTTCACAGACTTTCCAGCATTTGTTACTGGCTTACTTCTTGATATTATCCATTCTTTCTGGGTGAGATGGAATGCTAGTGTTGTTTTAATTTTCATTTCTCAAATGATCAATGATGTTGAATATTTTTTATGTATTTACTTGCCATTTGCATTTCTTCCCCTGAGAAGTGTATATTTATCTCAGATACGCATTTTTGGATTGGGTCTTTGAATTTTTAAAAATTCTTTATATGTTCTAGATAGAAGGCCTTTGTTGGAGGGACAGTTGACTATAATTTTTTCCCAGTTTGTGGAGTTTCTTCTTACTGAGCAATTCTTCCAC